>JADDOH010006461.1:0-73266 GCA_016648135.1 Agrypnia vestita
AATATCTTGCACTGAGATTTTTAATTATTGCTTTCACTGAAATGTTATTGCATCATCATTAAAAGTACTGTTTACTATAATATAGTAAAACTCTAGTGTGTGAGGCAGGGCACCACATTTCATTTTTTACTTTGCTGCCAAATTCCTCAGTAAAAATGATGTTATAATTTATCTAAGAACAATGATGTCAATTTAATAAGTAAGCAAAAACTAGAATTATTATTTTTATTACTAAGCAACAGATTTTTAGTGGATAATAGTTTCAGATGGAAGAGTAAGTGACTGATAATGCACTTAAGACTAAAATGCGTGTCATATTACGTAATGCACTCGACGTAGAACTGGTGCCGATATGCCATCCATCATACTAGGGTGTAATTGGAAACCAAGTTCCACACTTTTCACCGACTAACCGGAAGTAGGTAAATTATGAAAATGTGGGGTCTTTAATTATATGGTATGAAGGTATGTAAAATAAAAAATATTACAAATAACGGACACACAAATATGATTAGCTCTGTCATAGCATGGTTACACTGTGAAATAAAACAAAAAAATGTGAGTTGAAAAGAATTTACAATTTAATTAAATTTAAAAAATATTAAATTAAGTTATAAATTGATTTTAAAATAAAAATATAAAGGTAGTAAGATAGAACTTACGTCCTCGTACAAAGAATTAGAAAAAATTTAATCAAAACTCGGAAAAAATATTTACGAGTAATTATTGATGGTGACTCGTACAAAGATAACTTGTAGAAAATAATGTTATTTAATTCACGGCTGTAATAACAACTTTAAAGGTGACTTCTTTCAAAAATGATGCCATTGAAAGCATAGTACTATTTTATATTTTAACTGTTTTTATTACTTTTCTAGCACGATCACACGAAGAGGTTTATGAGAAATTCTTTTTAGCGTCACATCTTGGTATGACTTTCTTTGACAATCTGCCAGATTCCAGGAATAATACGTGTAAAATTGATTCATCCACCAATTAAATCTTCCGGGCAATTCTCCGATGAAAACATAAAATAAATTTGTAGCAATTTCACTACAAAGTCAAATCATAATGCCGCCGCGTGGACTTCGCTACACGTCCCGCGAGATACGGCCTATTAAACAAAAACAACAAAAATTACACACTGTCTTTTAACAAACAAACATACTGCAGTACACCCACCGTGTGTACTACGCCATCTTGTGTGAGATCTCCGTACAGACAAAGATGCTGTCCAAAAATATCGAAAAACCTAGACGGCTTGTCATAGACAACGCACGGGCCGCGCGTAGTATGGCATAATTTAATTACCTCTCGGGTAGGTACCTATATTATAGTGCGGGGTATAATGTGGCTTTTTTGGGTAAATGAAATATCACAGCACTTAGCGCTTGTTCAGACACAGCGGGAACCGTTCAGTTTCAGTATCGCGTTTCAAAACACGCGATTTGTGTCATCTGTTCACACAGCCGCGGTTAATAAGCGATTTGTGCGCGCGAAAATAAACGTCAGTTTGACAGTTCTGGTGCCGTTCTCCATCTTTGAATATCAGAGATGTATTCGCTCATTACTTTGTTAACGACGGCCGTGTTCCATGGCAAGACACATAAATATCATTCTGTCAGTTCATTTTTGGTGAATAAATAAATACCTACTTCTCTAAAATACTCTTTTTTTCCACCATTTACAAATATCTCCACCAACTCCTGCCAAGCTTGGTTCTTGGCATATTTGAGTAATCCTCACACTATTACAGGTCTTTTCTCCCATATTCCAGGTCTTTTCTCCACTTCATCAATAAAAAATTCAGTGTCAAAGCGATCCATAACCATAGAAAAGAGAATATAATCCACGCGTGCTCCTGTTGTGACATGGAACCGTGCGGTGCCCGCAACGCGAGTGAACACTCTCGTAAGGCCCCATAGTAATAGGATCGTGCGGGTCTATTTTCTAGCGGTTGGGTTACGGGCACCGCAGCGGTTGACTAACCGCACGGTTGTGTCTGAACGATCACATACAAACCTTGGTAAATGAGACCCGCACGGATCTCATGCGATTCTGAAACGGCACGGTTCCCGCTGTGTCTGAACAAGCGCTTACACTGACGTGTGTCATCTTATATCAGCATTCAGTGATATATTTATATTTAAGCATGATGAAAACAGTAGTATGGATAATTGTAACAAAGCAAATTGAACAATAAACGAGCATATCTAAATTGATGGGGTGAGATGGCTTATCCCCTTTATATAAGAGACCTTTTGAATGGGAAATTTATGCTCGCTTAGTTTATGGTTTTACTTAATTTCACGAACTGATAATAAACTCTGAAAGGTAATTTACATTCAGCGAAGCTTACAGAATTCTCATTTCATTCCCGTAATAGTCACACGTTTTTAATAGTAATTTCTAATATCGGGCGCGAAGATACGCTAACTATGTGCTTCATTATTCACAGCGGCTCGGCAGCGGTACCTACGCTTTGTTCTACGAAGTTATATATTTAAAATCAACACGTATTTACCTCGGATATCTATTTTATTTATAGTTTCTATTTGAATTTAAGTCACCACAAAATAGTAAGAGAAATAAATGATATATTAAAACGAAATTATTCGATCTAAGGAAAATGGAAACCTGTTTTTGCTATCTTTAAAATTAATTACTAGGTATATAATTTAGGAATGTATTTAATTTATTTTTCAATTTAATCTAGAATTTCAGGGCAGAGGACATGTTTATAAGAATATGAGAGGCTCATTACAATTTATAAGAGCAATTTATGTTTTGAGGATCATTATTTTTTTTTAATATCATTTACCTATATGTATATTGCGATAGATATAAAGAATGAAGATATGAAGAATATAATTTTTCACTTTTGCTTGTTAAAATGAGATATAATTCTTTATTATATTTGATATAATGAGTACCTTTTGATCACAGAATGCAAACAATTTTAATGAAGATATACGTTTTAATAACCTATTTGTTTGCTTGTTTAGGTGTGTATGTGCTTTATTATCTAAAGTAACACCGTTTGAGTTATCAGCTGTTATGACAGTGATATGTGGAAGCTACGCTCGCAAATTAATCTCAATTGAAATACAATATCGATACAGTACGCCGGAATACAGATACAGATACAGTATCAAATTATTTTGAATCATTGGCGGTACCAGTTGAAAATTTTCAATTAACAAACTGCTAAAGTGACAAACATAATGTTTTGAATGACATAGAAAGATAATTTTGTTTCATATTCAATTTTGGTAAGGTTAAGTTCCAATTAATTATTATACTTAATTTATTTATATGCCCTTAGGGCTTCAAAATGGTAGCATTATTATTAAAAAAAGAATAATGTAATAAAAATTGTAACTTAAATACATTACATAAAATTAAAAATGAAGAAAGGGTTATTATTTATTTATTTATTTATATGTGAGTTGATTTCACATCCCCGTATAGAAACTAGTATTTTATGATCAAAGACATAAAATAATCTATAATATATCCTAAGAATATACAATAAAATCAATACATAACACAATACGTCTACAATTCTCTACAACTTTAACAATAATCATAGCATTTGATTATTGCAAAAGGTGTAATTTTAAAATCATTTATCTCAATTTTATTCGTCATATATTCCAGAATTTCATCATACATTTTTAAACCTTTGTAAATTAGAAAATTCTATGTATACACTTTTTCCTTATAAATTAATCTTATTCGATTTCTATGTTATCTAGTATTATAGTTAATATAGTGCAATACTAAATTAAATACATAATATTAAAGAGAAAAATTTTATAAATGAAACATTCATGGCAAATAAAATAATAAATATATTAAGGTCGCAGATACCAAGCTTAAAATGGGCTTGCAAACTTGTTTTTTTTTTGAGAACAGTAAACCTATTTATTACAAATAAATCCACATAATTAAATTCGTTACCAATTTTGTGCAATATTTGCACAGCACAGGAAGCCCTAGTGAGGAGGACTAAGAACAATAATATCAACAATTTCATTATACATACATACTATTATATTAAACGTGTACAAATTGTATCTAAATAGAACTTAATAAAAAAAAAAAAAAAAAAAAATAAGAGCGAGGGACATTTACATGAAATGGAGCATTTAAGTATTGAGGTTTTAAAAGGGTTCATAATAATAAGTGCATACCAGCGTAATCGGGTTATTTGTGCATGATCAGATTTATTATTTGATTATGCAATTCACTTTATATATCTACATACTCGTATATTAAATACAAAATAGTACATAAATATTAGGGGCACAGAAACAAATATATTGTATTTTAAAAATGTGTTTTTATAATATTTTTTTTAAAGATAATTAATAAAGTAGAAAATATATTTTTTTAACAGCCGTAGTACTATGAAAGATCACAGTATATCAATAAAATCAAAAGTTCTGGGCGCTTTCTTCTTGTCCACGCAAATAAATAATGTTTTTTTTTTCAAATGTAGCAAATTTATTTTGTGGTAACGTAATTATAATTGATATAAATTAACTTTGTTTAAACAACTTATTTATTGAAAAAAATCAACATGTTTCAAAGCCAATGGCTTCTTCGTCAGGAAAACAAAAAACAAAAAATTTTGTTTTCCTGACGAAGAAGCCATTGGCTTTGAAACATGTTGATTTTTAAAAATAAATTAGTGGTTAAAACCAAGTTAATTTATATCAAATAAATAATGATTCATTAAAAACGTTTAATGGAAAACAAGTCAGAAATACTGAAAAAAAAAATTCAAACTTTAAATGTAAATGACGATATTGCGTATAAAGTGCAAAGAGTATTTTCTATTGAAAATTGAATGAAGAACACCTAATTATGTTTATAAAAAATGTGTATCCTCTAACTACTCTATGTTCAAGAATGTTCTTAGGTTTTCACGGCCACTCAGAATCTTCAAGTTTGTGTTTACTGGGGTATTATGCCGTGTTGTTACGACCTTTTGGGCCGAAGTTTCGGATCCCATTGCAGGGTCCATCATCAGCCCTGATGATACTCTATGTTCGTTGCCATTCTTCGATTGGGTATCCAGACCTTCATAAAAGTGATAAGACGAATGTCCAAGTTTTGTTACATATTATGTATGAAAAATAAATGTATTTTCATCAAAACATTTATTTTATTAACAATCAAGGTATTTAATAAATATTCAATATGTAGTCCAATAATGCTGGTGTATTTATTTGTAAATAACTTGCCAGAATAACGAGACTGAACTGAATCATAAAAGCTGCTGATAGAGGTCGTCATTCGTACTCTTATGAAATATCTTTCAGTACGCCGAGATAGGTCAGCAGATTATATTTTTCATATGGAATTTAATATTCCCGTGGCAGGTCTTTCACTTGTTGTCATAGAAATGTTGAAAAAAAATTAATTTGTACAGTAATATTTCACGTCACAATCGCCTGAAAAATCTTTATAATCTAAATGATAATTTATTTTATTTTATTTGGTCATCTAACAAGGACACATAATTGCATGGTAGGACAAAATACAGAAAAAATAGTTAAATGTCTCCCACAATTAAAAGACGACACAGATAAGACAAATTATAGACAAGTCATTTAAATAAAATTTTACAGTTTTATTTAAATGATTGTTCGTAATTTAACTTCATCATCAACATAAAAGGTTTAATAATGTATATAATTCACATGGTCACATTACAATTCAAATTAATATTTTATATTTAATTTTACAGCATTTAATTTTATAACAATTTTTAAAATTTACGGAAATCAAATAAAATCACGATATTTTAATTAAAAAAATAATAATAATGGTAAACACATATCCATCAATTGATACACCTTGTATTTTTAATCATATTTTATAAAAAATGTTTCAACTAGAGCCTCTTGATAAAAAATATAATAGATTATGAGTATTTTTGATAATGGTGTTAATAATTTACAAGGGCTTAAAAATTAGTTTTAAGACTAATAAGATAAAATAATTGCAAACAGTTTCATAAATAAGATGTGGTGACGAAAGCTGTAATAGAATCCAAAACGTTGGTAAGATAGGTAGGAGACATACGCCAGATTAGTTAAGAAAACTCAATACAAAAATCATGAAAGCCAATGAAAACCTGAGAACACATAAATATATGCATTTCGAGGTGATTGTTATCACACATAAGAAAATAAAATCACGTCTATTTTTTATTCGAATTGTTTAATTTTTATGAGACCTGTTTCGCTTTACGAGAAAATAATCAATTATTAAAAATATCATATCAAAACCACCCTTATCAAGCGAAATACGTCTTACAAAATTGAACAAGTAGAACTAATTAACAAGTGTGTTATTATTTTCATATGTGCGATTATGGAATTGTACCAACTTACCTCTGAAACATTAAATTTGAATCTTTTATAGTATTAGAGGTGATAAATTATTATACTTAAGAATTTCATTATAATAATCAGAAGTTTGCATTTAAAAAACATCTGTGAATATATATATATTAGGTCCTTACATATGAAATTGACGTTTAGTATGGGAGGAACATAAAGTCGATTTTTTTTTATTATAATATATTTATTTAATCAAAGTATGTACCATTGCTATCTATGCACTTTTGCCATCTCATAGGTAGTTCATCGATCCCTTTACTAAAAAAACCATTCGGAAGGGAATCAATAAAATCTTTGAAGGCGGTTTGGACTGCCCCATCGGAGTTGAATTTTTTCCTTTGCAAGAAGTTATCCAAATTTCGAAAAAAATGGTAATCTGTTGGGGCAAGGTCCGGAGAGTACGGTGGATGTCTTAGACATTCCAATTGAAGCTCCTCTAATTTGGTAGCCGTCTGTTGTGCAGTGTGTGGTCTAGCGTTATCATGAAGCAGCAGTGGCCTAGAGCGATTAACCAGCCTCGGTTGTTTAGCCGCTAGCTTTTCCATCATGGTTTGCAGTTGCTGATAATAGACATCTGCCGTAACGTCTGGCCAGATTTAAGAAAGCTGTAGTGAACGACACCAGCACTAGTCCACCAAACGCTCACAAGTAACTCGCGTTTGTTGATTTGCTTCACTCAATTCGTGAGGTACCCACCTTTCAAGCTTTTTCACCTTACCAATTTGCTTCAAGTGGATTAAAACAGTTTTATCACTAACACCGCAGCCTGCAGCTAACTCGGATGTGGTTTGCGATGGATCCGCTTCCACAATAGCCTTCAATTCTTCATTATCAACTTTGGTCTCGGCCGTCCACGGGGCTTGTTCTGCAGGTCGAAATTTCCAGAACGAAAACGTTGGAACCAAAAACGCACTGTGTTTTCTTTTGCGGCACCGTCGCCATACACATCATTAATCCTTCGAGCCGTTTCTGCAGCACTGGTGCCACGGTGGAACTCGTACTCGTAAATAACGCGATATTTCAAGTTTTTCATTTTGTAAACTGAGTGACGCAAAGAAAAAAACAATTGAGGAAAAAACAAATGAATTATAATTTTCAAAACACAAATACATGAGTAAATAGCTGTAAAAATTTGGATTTGGAATTCCTAACCAAAGAGAAGATATTTGAGATCAAATTTGCCAGTACGGTTAAAACGTCATTATATGTAAGGCATACCTAAGTATAGATTATATATTATATATATATATTTAGATATATATTATTATATATATATATATATATTTAAAAAAGAAATAAACATCAGGAATTAAAATATGCTTTTTCTTCAGAAAAAATGAATTTGTGGTTAATAGGTACTTTTATAAACCATTGATTTGGGCTGACTATTCTTACACTATTGACTATGACTTTTATTACAAGAAATAAATAAAATTTACCATGAATTTTAGTACAATAAAATATTTTAATATTATGGATGTAGATAATGTAATGAATTTCTCATTAAACGTGATTTAAATGCTAAGTAGGTAGGTGGGGTGAGTTAGGTAGTCTTACCGGGAAAATAAACTTCTTTGAAATATGTATTGCAAAACGCTAAAGTGACAAGAACAATTTCCTGGCGAACACGCTCGCGAATCCTGGCAATGTGACATTTAGGTTCCTATAAATAAGGGAAGGGCGAGGGATGAGTATTCAGTGCTTCAAGAGCAACCAGGCTAAGGGAAGGAAATCCTCAACAAAAACAACCTGGTCCTCCACGGTAAGACGTAGCTTTAACAATCCTACCTCGTAATATATCATGTATTTTAATTTTATAAACCTGTACTCTGTTTGCAGGTGTTTAAAAAAAGTCCCGAAAAAGACCATTTGTGTGATTTTCATAGATAATTTTAGACAAATTTCATATTCAATTCAAATTTCACGATAAAATTCTACATCTTCGACGGGCCAGATATTTGGCATTTCTTCTTCGTGTGCGGACGTTACTTCTTATAAGCCAGCGAAGAGACAACGTACGAGTAGATCACTGACTAGATGAAATCTAGTGGAATCTATATACATACATGCTCTGAATCTTGAAGACTGTTAAATAAGGCATATAAGAAAGGGGAATTTGGGGTTTTCCTTGAGGCAACCAAGGCACACTCAGATTGAAGTGCTAAGGCGATGTTAAAAGTAAACATAAATAAGGAATATTATTTTTTATTACAAAAAAAGGATATATATCAGTGGCACATAGTGTATATAATAAAAAAAACTGTGCAATTGGTACTTAAGATTCTGAAAAACAAATATATATCAAATAAATCTTATCTTGTGAAAAAGACGATTTAAAATTCTATCCATAATCCGCGACTTTGGCTTTATTTTTACTAGTTTTATTTTCTTTATATATAGAGTTTTACCGTCGTCAGTTTTTGTATACAACCTCGTATCGATGCTTCTCATATATTACTGGTATGCGCCCCTCAATTTTGTTTCTTTAATCTGTAAGACAATCGTACTTAACTGAATATTTTCCTACTGAAGCCGCATTTTATTTGCACTATCTTTATGTCTACGAGCTTTGTGTGTTAGGTAATTAACATTTTTGGACTGAAAGTAATGTTTTTGAAGAGCTTAATTTTTTCTGAGAACTGAGCGCACGTTACTTACTTAAGTGACACCGTTACTAATCAATGTAAACTGACATGCTAAATGTTTTGTGAGTATTCCAACGGTCAATGTGCTCGTCAATGCGATTTGTCATTTGCGATCATTTTCTCGATCATCTGCTAATAGAATGGCATTATTTACATCGATTATTATATTTATTCCTGTCTATAATAAGGAATAACAAGTATTATTAATTAAATTTATTTCTGTTTGTACGAATAAATTTATGGTAATTTGTAAATAAAATTTGTTCAATGTAAGTTTTTGAACATATTACTTGCAATAAGAAAACCTTAAATGACAGCAGCATTATTTTCGACGACATCATAAATTATTTGAAAGATCACAATTTTTTCGTCTGTCCTCAAACTTACTTCATAGAACAGTATCATGTAATTAATTTTAGTAGCGTAAATGCTTTTGTAAATTTTGTAGCTGGTCCTGTAACATTTATATTTTGACTGTAACATTCATATTATATCAGTCTATATTATAATTGTCCTGAAGAAGGTTGAGTCCAACCGAAACTGACAAATATATAGCAATAAAGTAGTTTAAAACATAGTATTTAATTTATTATTAAATGTATTATAATGTCAAGCCACAAAGTGTTTTCTTGCTTTGACAAAAATTTATATTTTGTTCATTCGCCTCTTTATTTAAGACTTGCCTAGTGATCTGGTGATATTATAAGTTCTAATTTAAAAGCAGATATTTTAATCTCTTTTAAAGGTTCCTTTTTTTCTTTTGAAGGTTGTCTTAGGTGTGTATTTATTAGCACGAAAAAAATAATGCTATGTATATATTATTAAAAATCATATTTAAAAAGTGGTCCGCTCGTGACCTACAATGATACGAGGCAAAACGTGGGTGGCTAAGGATCTTGTACCGCGGTTTTCATTAGACGCCGCCTACAAGAAACGGAATTCTGAATTGTTAAACGAACGGCACATATTTCATTTATTGCAACTGACTGGTCCTTTAGTATTGTGATGGTCGACATAGAGATAGATTTGGTCCTTAAGTATTTTAATACAAATCGAATTTGATTATCTATCAAATAAATATGTAAATATTTTATATAGGTACAATGAATAAATACAAAATAAATCTTGGTAATTTTCATCAAAATACATACGGGATATTCGTATAATGCATACATTATCTCTTCACAAAAAAAAAATACAAGCTTTAGAGGCCCCAGTACATGAATTTCGTATTTGCTCTCGATTTTGCTGTCTTTAACGAAAACTTATTAAATCATTTTGCAAAACCCATAGCTATACAGGCTTTTTATTAATTTTATTATTATAGATCTATTTACTCTCGAAGCATTTCCTTATAATATATGAAGAAATATATTGTTATAATATCAAAAAAATTATAACCCCGAAACACTCTTTTAGTTTTCATGCAATAGAGTTATCTTTGGTTATCTTTGTTTGAAAAAGAAGTGGTGCTATTCAGACATTAATTAGACAAGTTGTTAAATATCATTTTAAAAAATACAAAATTTAAACTTTCTGTTTTCTATATTGAAGTATCCATAAAACCATTGAAATATCGATTATTTTGATTGAATTTTACATGCGTACTAAGAAAATTTCACTGTCATTAATATAAAAATATTCAAAAAATTATACCTCATACTCAAGAAATCGAATTAATTAAATCGTATAGTCTGTTATGGCCGTGCGCGGCGGCGGCGAGCCCGCGCATTTCAGACGATTTAATTAATTCGACTTCTTGAGGAAAAAAAAATATCAACAATATAAATGCGATAACTAGGTAATAAAAGTGTATAAGGAAATAAAAAAATAAAGAATATTATCGAAATAAATACAATAAATAATAAATTAAATTTTTAGGCAAACTATAAAATATAAGATTAGTAGCTTTATCTTTTGTACGTGTATAGTTGAACATTACATATATCAAGAGAGCTGTATTGAATGCCTGTTGCATATTTGTGTAGGCGAATTCATAACACAATAAGCGCGCATAAATGTTACTTGAATTTTTAAAATACTGTATTGGATATATTTTCACGGTAATTACAATTTTAATTAATTAATTTAAATTTTAATTAAGTAATTACCAGGAAATTTCCCCACGTTTCATCTTTCACTTATTGGTACCCATTTTTATATTAAATTCGTGTCTTCGACGCACTTCTATACATCTCAAAGATGACAAAGAACCATAAGATAGCGCTTCAACAAAGTGCAGATTCTTCGTTGTTGTCCGTAACGGAAGCAAAACGTAACAAATATCTCAAGTGCAAAGCTTAGTCTTATTTCTCTTTATCTGACTTTACTTTGAGACGATATTTTAATTGCGTTACGAGTCTCACTAACTCGGCACCGAAAAGTTTATTGTTCGTCATGTGAATCCACGGCGTGTAGTTCAGAACTCGTGTGCAAGTAATCACAATATATATTCAACTTGATTGTTACTAAACTTAATTATGATTGCTCCAGCTATAACTTCCATTTGAATTTAAATTTCACGTATCAAGATTACACATTAAAATCAAAATGTCCTATACATTAAATGAATACGAGGGATGATTTTTCTAAGGGTTCTAAAGTGAAATTTTAGGAACGGATGGCATTCACTGAATAAGGAGATTCATTTGAAAATGAGTGATATCCAAATAAACATAAACATATTTTTGCTTACATTTTTTTTACTGTAGATTAAGGATTTCTTAATACATACACAATAAAAAAATAAAATAATAGTATTATCAGAAACAATTATTAATAAAATTAATCCCAATTATATGAATGTCGTTGTCTGTTCGCCCCTCCGTCTGTCCCTGTAACTTCGTGTAACATATGTAATTTCGTTCGAATTCACGGCTAAAAAAACAAATTAAACGGCCGGAAATGGGGCTTGAACCCCGGGCGAGCGAGCTCAAACGCAGAGACCCACGGAAGTTGCCACCACCGCATGCGCGGGACCCTTAAAAATTCAAAGACGCGAACCATTTGTACAAAAAAATATTAACCGCGCACAATATATTTTCAAAAATATATTTTCTTAAAGTACTAAGTGCTTATAAACATTTTCTCCACTACCAATGGCGTCTCCTGCTTGGTGTAGTGGTTGAGTATCCGGCTCCCTCCCGGGGGACTCGGGTTCAATTCCCAAAGCTGGATTTTTTTTCTGATTTTATTTTATTTATTTTGATGTCAATTTTGTTTATAATTTTAATTATTTAATTATCTAATCGCGTTAGTTTTATACACGCAACTAATCAAAATAATGCGAACCATAAAAATATGTCAATGAATACACATATTAAAGCAATTTGAATTTTCTAAAATAATAATAAAAATAACATTAAATAATTAGGATAGATAAAAAAATGATTTGAAATTAATTTACAAGACAATGCTTCAAGTTCTTGTGATAATACAGATCGTTACGGCTGTGGAAAAACATGTCTGTAACAATTTTGCATACAATGCCATTCTTTAATTAGACCTCAATGACAGCGCCACTTGTACTTCAGAGTTGGTGCTGTGCTCCAGCCTTCAGCTCCAGAACCCATGAAAACGGCCTTTGGCAATATTTGCGGAAGCGCCGCATTAACGTGCCAAAGCGAACAATATTCTGTAAAAAGAAAAACAAAAAAATGTCGCATCAGTAAAACTAAGCAAGAATTACGGAAAATTTTGCAAAAAAACGACTAGAGATAACCAAAATCTTCTAAATGTACCAAATCAGGAAACTAAACTTTAGTGGCGGTAGGAGTACAATTTTCTTGCAGTCAATTTTTCTTTATCTTGAAATTTTGATAAAGTGGTTATTTTCTAAGTATATCAATATTTTATTATTATTATTATTAAAATTATAGCAAAAGACTTCTTTTATACATTTTATCAGGTATTATTTATTTATTTATTTATTTATTTAGTTAACGCCCTTATGGGCTTTTAAAAATATGCAGAATAAAATTTATAAAAAATAACATAAGACAGTTAAAATAATAATACAGTTAAAAGTTACAATAATAATAGTTAAAATGTAATAATAATAATAATACAGAAAAACATGATAATACTAAAAAAATAATAATACAGTAGGTACAAATAATAATAGTTAAAGGTAAAAAAATAATACAGAAAAATTGATTGTCCATTTCCATTTCGTTGAGATGTAAACAATTGTATCAGCTTTGTCCTATACACAGTTATACTATCAGCAAAAATGTCAGCCGCCTCTGCATGTTCATTCCCTAATGAATGTAATCTGGGATTACAGAGTTTGCTAATGCATTAGTTCTGACATTTCCACTATAATAGAATAATGCACTGTGTCTTGATGACCTCGATGGGGCATATAAGTCGATCAGACTAATAATCTGGGGGCAATCAATCAAACTATTTACGATCCTATAAAGAAATATTAGGTCTTTTATAGTACGTCTCACATACAATTTTAAAAGTTGTAAATAACTAAGGAGATATCCATAATTGATATCTTCCAAGCGTATATTTAATTTGTAATTAGTAAATCCTAAGAATTTTTTTTGGACTCGTTCAATTGCCGTTGAATGATTAACATAGTGAGGCGACCAAATGATCGAGTTATATTCAACCTGAGGTCTGACAAGAGAAGTGAAGAGGACTTTATAAGTGCGCAGGTTTGTAAAGTTTTGTGCAGTTCTTAAAACAAATCTCAACAATCACCTTTATTAGTTATCAAGTCAATGTGGGGAATGAATGATAATTTAGCATCAAAAATTACTCCCAGATCACTTATCTCCTCAACTGATATATAAACTAAAGGTTTTTGTCTATATTCCAAATAAAACCTTAAAACTGTAATGCCGGACTCTTCCTTATACATTTATTTGTTTTTGTCGTACGTGATTTTCAGTTACAAAAGTATACTTGTGTTTTTTTAAATAATTTTTTTTTTTTTTTTTTCTGGACTAGATCAATAAATTTTAAATCTTTCAATTTAACGAAAATAAAGTGTGTTGATTATTCATTTATTTTTTAATATTATGTCCATTATAAAACGTTGTATTTGATATCCTTATAGTTAAAAAACTGTTTAAAATATTTTTAAATCTAGTTTTTGCAAGCATTCACAAAATGCAATAGAATTATTATTTTAATTGTAGAAATATCTAGCTCCCTTTGAACAAAAGCTTCTCATATTATTTATAATCATTTATATCAAATTGAGCGTTTTTATTATTCATATAGTCCTAAAAAAGTATCTAAAAGTATGACGTATTTGTTTCCAATAGGTCAAAAGGTGGAGGTTGTATAGAGAACAGACAGCAGACATCCATTCAAGCTTACATAAATTTATATTTATTTTAGTTTGATAATGATACGAAATAATAATAAGAAATCTTTACGTAGTCTTTTGATTAAATTTTTTCAAAAAATAAAATAATCAAAAATATTTGTAAATACTATTAATAAATAAAATAAATAAATAAACGCTAAAAAATAACCATTGTAAATAAAAGCTATTGCAGTCACGTCAGTCAGAAAACTGTTTTAAATCATGTGTTTATAAAACATATGATTTGAAAAATACCAAAATCATTTGAATTTGCTGTACCGACAGAAATAATAATTCAGTGAGATATCACCTCAGTGCTCTGCATTTGAGGATTTGATTCTTTTTTGTTCATTAATTATACCTTTTATACTTTCCAAAATAATTTAAAATGTGGACAAAAGAGACCCAGTTTTAAACGTTATTAATACTATTGCAATTTCAAATATATTATAAATTACATTTTAAACCAAATTCCCGCCTTGTTAATATTAAAATATGTATATTGCGCACTGAATATTATTAGTAGCACAGTGAAGGATATTTGGATATGATAATATTGAATACATTCAAAACACTGTAATCCAAATATTCAAATCATCTGTTATTGTATCGTCACTGATAAAAATATTTATAACTCATAATAATTAAGCGATCATTTGGCTGTTGTATAATTACTTCGTAACAACTGCATAAAATGTAGCCATATAAATAAAATGTCATAATTTTTAATAATATAATAATTAATAAAATATTCTAATCATATCAGAACAACGCAACGTGAGGTATTTTAAGAACAACACCCCCAAATATTTCGCTTTCTGAAGACATAACTATACGAAAACAAAAAATGCTTTTACACTATCTAAATGTTCAGGTATCTTGCTTTTTTATATAAATAACAGAGGATGCCAAAAAATGTGTAAACACTTCAATAAAAAAAACCATAGGAAAGATGTGAATTTATTCAGACTAATGATATTAAGTCACTTTTGATTTCTTCAGTTATAAAAAGTGCTCAAAGTAGTTAGTTATCACGAACGTGCAGATCCTTCTGCTCATCTTTCGAATTTATTTCTCTTTAACGTTTGCCAATGTGAAATTTGTGCGTACGCCGTTCTAAGTAATTTGGTTTTCTACGGTACTCAACATCATTTAGGATTCCCCATAAATAAAAATATATCGGTTTTACTTCAGCAGAGCATAGGAGTATGCATGCTGTAGAGGCTAGTTGGCGGGAAAAACTATAATTTTATCTGTGATCGTGCAACCATTTACCATTTAAATAAAAATTACTAATTATCATTACAATCGAATGCCTACCGCGCAATCACAACCGTAACGGTTTAGCCCATCACATTTTTTAAATTTTTTTAAAATAAGTAATATAATAACATTTATATTTCCTAATATGTACATTGTAAAAATCAGTATATCAAATTTCTAATCAAAAGTACGTATCAAAAATTTTCTTAGTTTTTTCTTAAACATTTTGATATTTTTTTCGTCTCTAATATCCTCTGACAGACTCACATACAACTTCATCCCACTGTACATCACCGAAGTTAGCGATCTTTTTTCTTTCTGAATGGCAATCTTATTTCATATTTTTTTCTTATACAATGGTCATGTTCATGTTAGTTTTCTTTTATTTTTCTTACTAATTCAAGTGTATTGTTGTGTCCATTCACAATTTTGTATATAAATAGAAGTACATTAAATTTAATTATTTGTCTAAATGTCATTATTTGTAGACTTTCTAACATCAACTTGTAAATATCGCACATGGCGCAGTGAGTTTCAACTTGTCATGACTGACAGGTATGTCGGTGGCACGATTGAAAACTTCATAATTTTCATAGTATTTCAATAACAGTCTCAAATTTAAACCTTGTTTTTAAAATGACATTGTGCTTCTCAGGCGATAACCATAGTCCCACGATTTTGTGTAGGGGTCTTGTCTGTTATGTAGTGATGATAGCATCTATGCAATCTTAGCTATCATCTGAGATAAAGTCGTATTCCTACATTTCATTTACGTATTCATATCAAGAAATAACATATTTTAGTGTGTATATATTTTTCTTGGCCACCTCTGTATACATACATATATATTTTCAAAATTGCTATTACTATTCAGAACCTCAAATTTCCATCGTAAGCTTGGTAAACACAGGTAGGATCAAGAAAGATTTTTCACCATTTTTATGCTATTTTGAAATGATTTGGGTACCATTCTTTTGCTTTCCCTCGGGAGTACTTGGGATTGTGTTTGGATTCAGCGAGGAGCGGAGCTTTTACGCTTACCGCTTCCAGCCTTCTATGGCCTAATTCATAATCCTGCTCTCTCAGAAAGTGATTCGATTTTACATGCCGATAATTCTAGGAAACCCCATCAGCGAAGGCTATTCATTCAGCCCTGGTGTAGAAGTAATTGACCGACGGTCACGCCTCTTGGAAGGCATGGGATTTTCAATGGTTTCCCCCCTGACGCCGACAGATGTTCCAACAAGAGTGAATTAAAGACTGCATAAAAGAATATAAACACTATCCAGTTCCGTTTTTTCTTTTGCATTATACATAAATATTTTAGTATTTAAAAAAAAAAAAAAATTATTCTTATTCGACGATACAATATTTTTTTACTTACAAGATGCAAAAATTTCTTACCTTTTACCTTTTATAATATTGAAATTTGTTTAAAAATAAACCTGCTAATTTAAAAATATATACCCCAAATATTTTTTTTTTTTGAAAATTTAAAAACGCTTAAAAGTTTAAAAAAAAATTGCGGGTGGGACACAAAGGTTCCATTGCTTTGCAAAGACTAATAAAAACAATGTTTCCAATAAATCTAGGCCCGGATGGATAGAATGTCCAGCAGGGAATTGTGTCCTATTCCGCCAAAATCTAAAGAATAAAAATGCAAAATTTGTATCAGATTGGCAAACGGTGTAGATTTGTACAGAAAATATATCGGGTGAGAGGTTGAAGTAAAAGAAAAGGGGGAAAAGTTATCTTTGTAAAGTTATCTTATGTTACCCGCCAGTACTAAAGAATAAGTTTGCAAAATTTTTGTCGAATCGGAAAAATGGTGTAGTAGTATAGATAACAGGCAAACAGACAAACAGACATAAATTGAGTTTTATAGGTATAGATAAACAAATCAAAGTTATAACATCTTCAATGTGACCTAAGTATGAAGTCAAAGATTGTATTTTGTCTTAAAAACTGTTGGTAGCATGCTCTGATAATAAATACCCGTACGTACCCGCAAGGTCTACTCATGTACCTTAAAGAATATGTGATTTTTAAAGATATTAAATGAGAATAAAATACTTGTCCTACTAGTTTTTAATGCATGAAAATAGTCATAATATATAAATAGAAAATAGTCTTTATCCTCTTATTATTTGATTCTCCTTCCATTCCAGGGAACCTGTTTGTCCTATTTTCATAGCACAAGCAATTAGCATAGTTTTAAAGTAGTATCAATCTAATTTAAAATTTAGAAATACAAATAGAATTTTAAATGTAAGTGTTGATAAATATTTTCATATCATTCAGTTCTATCAACATATTTAGAAAATTTGTTTGTGGACATTATATCATCCGATCTAATGTCGCGTGGATCTTTAGTCATGTGGGCCTTTTTTCGTTGACATTTTCTTTTTGAAATAAATGTCTGTGGATCCTTTGTCGAGGAACCCTCAACATAAGCAATTATTGTAGATAAGATCGACTTTAGGTAGTTATTTTTATCTCATCATAATCATTTCTGAGCGCAAACATATTTTTTTTATTAAGCTAAAACATTAATTTTATAATGTAGGATTTTAGGGAAACATAATGATGTATTTAGTAGATTTTGTGTTATTGCGTCGTATTTATAAAATGTGCTTAAGATAATGACAATTACTTATATCAAAACATAATATTTGATACATTTCTAATAAATGTACAACGACGTTCTTTTTATCGTAAATATTTTTTTCATAAATATTTTCATAAAACTTTATTTTACGTCCATCTCTGGCTCGCTTTAATAAGAGAAGACTTGTATTTTGAAGTCTTCTAGAATATTCGAATTTATGTAAAATGTACAAAAAAAACTGCGCAGTGTACAATGGCTACAACCTTACTTTTGGTATAGCGAACTTTGAGCATTCATACTCAGTAAAGCGTATATTTTTAAGATGACAATTTATTTTAGATACCTTTGTTACGTTCAAGTTCTGTTGAAAAGAAAAGAATCGCATTTAATGAATGAAAATTAAGAGTTTAAGATGACATTATAAATAATATCTAAATATATTTCATAGATTTTTAAGATACATTATAATATATTTTTTAATTAATTTACCTTTTATTATGGTATATTATAATATAATGACATTAAACCTTTATAAATATAGGATATATCATTATTAAGTATTTATTTTGTAATTTAAGAAAATGTTTAAAAAAAACAGACATTTTAACTAAATGTTATTTTTGAAAGTATATAGCTACTAAAAATTACTTTTTTGTTTAGCGGTTTCGAGATGCAACCCATCTCTTCGTCACAACAACAACAACAGAAAAGTGTGTAGTGATATTTACACCAGCATGTAAATATCACTACACACTTACACCACTATGGTTGTGGTGTTTAGTGAAATTTACATACTAGTGTTGTGGTTGTCCTGACAAAGAAATGGGTAACGTATCGAAACCGGTAGACAAAAAAGTAATTTTTAGTGTATCTTACGTATAGTACGATAGTGTTACTATAGTAAATAACATTCTGTTAAAAAGGATATTTCACCTAATATTTCTTTAACGACTGATTTGATTTCAGTTGAACTTTTATGTTTTGAAATACCTAATCAATAAAGTGTCAAAATCTAGAAAAAAACGAAAAGAAAACTTTGAATGCAGTCGTCGAGGATTACTATTTTTTTTCGCTCCTGCATTTTTTGTGAAATTCAAGGGTAAATAAAATTAATATTTAATTTAATCAATGGAAATCTTAGAAAGACTACATGACAAAGCTTACCATGGTGTGAAAATTATCAAAAATAGTAAAATTCATCTACATACTCAAAATATTACGCGAACTTCTGAAATAGAAGTTATTAAAATGATGTACTGTGCCTTGTAGCAATCTATATTAGGATATAGAATAATATGATGTGGGAGTGCTGCGAGAAATTTGCAATCTAGATCCTCCTATTCCAGTTCAGAAATCTTTTATATGAACATATAAAAAAAAATTGTTTTCAAAATAATGATAATTTCTTGCATCACACGGCAATGGAATTAAAAGACTAGAATCATTTGGACAAAGATACATCACAATATTTAGACAAAAACAAAAACCCAAACATTACAATATTTTAGATTCGTACAAAAATACCATCACTCAGTTTTTTTTTTTATATTAATGAATGGCTGAGAAACCAGTTCTTTTAGTGCTTGCGTAACAGAGCGTTTCAGATTTTGGGCGAAACTGGATGGAAAAACTAGTCAAACATGATAATTTAGTTGTCTGTCCGCCTGTCCGCCCGTCCATCTATCCGCCTGTCAGTCTGTATGCATGTCCGTCTGTCCGTCTGTCCGTCTGTCCGTCTGTCCGTCTGTCCGTCTGTCCGTCTGTCCGTCTGTCCGTCTGTCCGTCTGTCCGTCTGTCCGTCTGTCCGTCTGTCCGTCTGTCCGTCTGTCCGTCTGTCCGTCTGTCCGTCTGTCCGTCTGTCCGTCTGTCCGTCTGTCCGTCTGTCCGTCTGTCCGTCTGTCCGTCTGTACGACGCGTGGTCAGTTATTATTTTCCGTGATCCCGGGTGTACGACTAGTATTTTATAAAATACTTTTACAGAACAATGTAACAAAAGTGCCGCTGAGAGCATTGGTCGCCTAGTTATGTTAAGTTAAGAGTATTTTGTATGTAAAGATCTATGAGTTTCTGTACTCCACACTTATGTTGATATATCGTGCATATTAGAGACAGGGAACAGCACTGCTCTAAAATGGTAATATAGCAATAAATAAAGACGTTTAATCATTTATGTACATATTATTGCAATACTAATTAACTTGAAATAATTAATTACCTTTGCAATAATTGAATTGCAATAATAATATCGATAGGATAAGCGAATCCACTTATCTCAACTACAGTTTCGTTACAAATAGCCACTTCTCCCTTTAAGTACATACATTCAGTAATTCTGAAACATGAATTCGTAATTTATGAATATATGTGCATTAGAAATATGAGTATGAGAAATAATAGTGTATAATAATATACATATATTTACTTCTGTATACAACAATCTAAGAACAATTTTCCATTATGCTGTTGTTTTCAATTCAACCGTTACAATTTCAGGACTAAAACATATCATTTAACTTTATATGTAGTAGTAGGCCATACATTTTTCAATTTTTTTTTTCGTATATATTCCAAATTTTCAAATTTTTGAAAATTTGGAATATTAGCCGTTTGAAAATTCAATTAAGAAAAGCTACAAATCTTATAAAACTGAATGTTTATTTCACTAGATGAGAAAAGTTAAGAAAATTTTATTTTAAATTATGTCAAAATGTTTACCGTTCCGCTGCATTTTCTGCGTTCGAATTTGGTAACTAGATTTTGAATTACTTACTCTATGACATAAATATCGATAATGCCCCTTGATAATATAGCCACCCAAATTATTACTTTTGGAGAATGGAACTTTGACATTTGAATATGGGTTTGTCTCTGCTCCAGAACCTGCGTTTTTGTTTATTAATATGACTATTAAAATAAAAATGGGCTTCGTGGGATTGTTAAAATTTGTTGAAATTGGTGAACCACTCGAATTGTCTCAACGAATCTTTTTCGTGAAACCCAATCATCTGGTTTGGAATCTTGTACTGATTGGATTGTAGTTTCGAATTCAATTTCAAAATTCAACGCAAACTCGATCTTGGTTTCATCATAGCAGCAGAACGCGGAAAGTGCTTATGAAAAAAACTTATGGCCACCCTGTATATGTAATTTTAATAAAATTATTTGTACGGTACGAAATATTAAAATTACGTATAGGTAGGTACTATTGTATTGAAACTAGCTTAAATCTATCATATTTTTTCTGTATATGGATGTGTTTCGGCTGCGATTTAAGGCTGTGATAGACATTATTACGTAGAGAATCATGCATTTCTTTTACTTTTTATATCTCATTAGCTGTGCCCGCGCGGCTTCGCACGCGTAGATTTTTAGTACACTGTTTGGATCGTCATAGAACTTTCGCGAACCTTCTAGAACATTCAAGAAATTTATCGAATGTACAGGAACCTTCTAGACACACAGACACATTCCGCCACTCAGTTTAGAACCTTAAAGAACTTTCTGGAATTTTCTAGAACCTTTTCTTTCCAGAACTTTCTAGAGCAGGATTTTCCGGAACCTTCTAGACTCACCGACATAGTTGGCGCGCCTATTTTGAAACAATCTGAAGCATTTGCGGCCTTCCCTTAACAAAACAATGTGCTAGAAAGCACATTTTCATCACCCACTCCCACCCACTCCCACCCACGCACAGCCACCCCCACCAAACTTGCACATTTTTAATGAGACACCAAGGGCTATCCACCACCACAACCACCAGGGGGTGGTAGTATCTGGTTGTGAAGAAAACTCGGCGGATAGAGAATCACGGGTTTCTTTATATATATATATATATATATATAAATATTGATATTGATTATTATTTTATAATTCATCGTAATTTGCGCCATCTCGTAGTTAGTGACGAAAATTGTTACAAATAGAATTATGCTTTTAAAAGTAACATGATATCTTCAAGAGTCTTAGGGAACTGAAGGTAATATTCTTTCTCTATCTTATTAGATGAGACCATTATTGTACATGGACATATTGTAATCTAAAGAGCAAACAGCTTTCTTTTTCACTTTTCGCGATCCTGGGACATATTAAAAGCAGATACCAAGACTCCGTCTTCTATCGAACTTTTTCCTCCTTCTACCCTTCTCAGTGATCACCAATAACAAAGGGAAATTCAGTGGTTCTGTTAAAAATGTGATTAATTTTTATCCTTTTCTTAATTATTTTATATGTATAAAAATTCAATTTATCAAAACTAGTATATTGTGACAAGAGCCTAAAAGCAAAGGTTACTACGCATTATCGAAGTGTCTATTATCAAAAATTTCATAAAATTTTAGAAATGTAGGGATACTTGTCGAACATTCTCGAATATTCGCCTATTTTTGTATAAAAGCAACAATATGTGCGTACGCGGGGGAGTTGTGACGTTTCTGCGATATAAAGATAAACTCAATCCTGTACAGCGGAGATCCAGTGTGACCAAGCGATAATAAATTTAACGGGAGATTTCTGTGTGGAATCTAACCAGCGATAAAATACTTACTGACATGTGATAAGTGTTCTATGGGAAACAGCCTGATAAAAATCAATGAATCAGAATTTTTAGATACGTATGGAAGATTTTCAAGTGACTATTGCGACAATTATTATGAATTTAAGAAAGATGCTCTGCTGAAATTCGTGTCCAGTGACATTGTTTAACTAACACAAGTTTTGTTTAACTAAAACAATATTGGAATAAAATTGTATATAATTCCGTATCTTTCTTAATAAGAAGACTGTTTTAATAATTTAATCATTCAATATGTTATTGTTAAGGAAAGACGAAGATAATAATATGTAAAAGAAAACTCACAATTAGTTTGGAAATCAGCTTTTTTTGATGCTGTCTATATAAGAAAATTCAATAATTTTTTTGAATTTCATTATTTTTGCGTTTTCAAATTGAGATGTTAATGGTGTATAAATGGTGGGGTACCATGTGGCATAAACAAAAATTAATTTAGGCAGACAAAATTGACGAATATTATTTTTGACAGTTCCATTTGAGAAAGATTATCCGATTTTCGTGGCGCGCTCCAGGAACGTCGAACCTGCTTCAAAGCCAGTTGATTTTGATAAATGGCCATAAAAAATGTGTAATTAATCATGAGGGTTGGAAAACGTCGAAAGGGTCGATTGCATGCATTGATATTCTCCAAACCGTGATTTTGTTCCATTCGAAATGTAACACAAAATGCTGGAAGCAATCATTAAGCGCCGTTTTTGCAAACTCATTTCGGAAATTTGATACGCCTGCATAAATGTTTCGAAATGCTGGAAATCATTTTTGTATACCTGTTTGAAATATCGAGTAACGGTAAAATTTTCGTTTTATGATAGAAACATCACAAATGAATACACCTTTATTAACAAGAAATAAATGAATTCATTGAAAATATTGATTTTCAGGCATATTCTAGTAGATATGAAATAATTAGAAAGAATGTCATATATACGTTTATAAAGAACTAGCTGGTCGTACCCAGCGTTGCACGGGTAAAGGATTAAGTAAAAAATAAGTTTGTGAGGGAAAACAAAGGGTCCGCTGTAATAAAAAAAATGTTTCCATCTAATGTTAACATAAGCTATTGTAACGTAACTGTAATACTTATATATATGGTATTACAGACTTTTTTGTAAATATTAATGTCCTCTATAAAACTGTAGTACATTACTTTGCTCTATTGGCAATAATTTCCGAAGCGTACGCAATATAAGTTTTTTTTTTTCGTAATTTTTTCACACGTTGGGTTACATTATCGAAGTTTTCATACGGATCCCTAACATTTTTGAAATATTCTATAAACTATGATCATCAGGGATAATGTAGAATTCTGAATGTGAAAGAATTTTTCAAATCGCTCTAGTAGTTTCGGAGCCTATTCAATTCAAACACACAATCAATTATTTCCTCTTTATAATATTAGTATAGATATTGCTAAAAAAAAACTCCACTTTGAAAAATAAAATATAGGGGTATCATTACCAGTGGCAAAATCTATGTATACCATCTTGTTAACGAAAATAACAATAGATGTCAAATAACGGTCACTGGTTATAATACCAAATATGCTTAATAGTGCTATCTAGGTTATAAAATTCTAATAAATAGTTGTAACAAAGTCTCGGTCTCTTGATTAAATCGCGAAAACCGAATAACCCAACATGCAATTTTCTTAGCCTAACCAGATAATTATTGGTTTATCTCGACATACTTCTGTTTTCAATTATCGGAAATCCTACCTTTGGTCGAATCATCAGAATAAATTGAGTCAATAAAATAAATCCAGCAATTAAATTATCCAAAATACCATTATTTATAAAATTCCAAAGAAAACTTACTGCAAGATACCCACATGGAAGGGCTTACAAAGTAAAGGGACATGACCGTGGATAAAACATTGAAAAAGATGGGGAAATAATGTTGATGACATGAGAAAACTTGGTGAACACGACTAGAAGATCTCCTTTGAAGACAGACGGCAGTAGTGAAAGCTGTAGCATTAAAATGAAAATTTATATCATTAATAAATTGTAGCCACGTGATAATCATTGTCATCTTAGAGAATTTTACAATATTTCCTTTACAACGCTCATCTCATTTTTTTTCCTTTTTGCTATATTTATGCTTAGTAAGTATCGTAGTATACTATGAACCCACTACGGATCAATAGATTCTATTGATTACTGCACACTTGTTAGAGAGAATTTACTATTTTGACAAAGTACTTAACTTAAGTTTCGAAGATAGGAATATAAAATTACGACGTCTTAGACATCATTAAACCTATGAAACTATGGTAAATTTATTAATCTATGAGAAGTCTTTCACAAAATATATCTTTTTTTAAATATTGTTACTAGAAACAATATGAACTGCACATAATCTAGGGTTTCCCAAGACTATTAAGATTTGGAATAAATAAAAAAGAACTGGAAAGATCATGAATACACAGTATTATACCAGAACATTCGCGAAATTACAGCCTCTTTATAAACAAGCACGGCCGTTATTGCGTTATAGTTGTCATTTTTGACTGCGTGCTATCGGCCATAGAAAATTGGAACAGAGGCCAGCAAACAGATAATAATTGCGATAAGACAGAAGACGAATATAAAGTACTCCGCAGACAGATGGAAGATTCTTGAGTGACTAGTGCGAAATAAGTAAAAAAATAATGATCCAGTTAAGTTTGTCCAGTGATTTTATTTAAATAAAAAATAAAATTAACTTTGAGTATTTTTGATGTTTATAGCGTTAACTATGTGGTTGGACATAATTACTAATTTTAATCGTTTCATTTGTCTCCCACTGCCTTGATCTCGTGGCAATATTTTGAACAATTCAATTTTTTGGAATTCTTAAAACTTTTCATAAATTTGATTGTTCTGCAAAATACATAAATTTAATCTACCCTTTTTTTATTACTTCCTTTCTTTTAACTCGTAGCGTCTGGTTGGTTGGTTGCTTGTCTGACGAAAAAAGTTTGGATCGATTTTTAACTCTTTTCCCGTGATCCAATCGAGCTGAAACTTTGCAAACAGATCTATCAAATTTTTGTTAAAAAAAAATATAAAATTTTGGATTTTTCAAATTTATAATGTTTTTTCCATAAAACTTGTTGTATGAATATATTTCAACGCCTCTGGTAGACATGGAACCTGATTATAGTATAATTTTAGATTTTTGGAAATTTTTTATTACTACCTTTCGTAGCGTCGCTCGACCGAAGTCCGACGCGTAGGTTAAGCGCGAAACCAGTTTCCACTAGTAAATGAGAAAGGGAGTATAATAAAAACTTGGTTTTTATGGGTTACTTTTTTAGAGATTTGAGATTTGTTGACATAGATATTTGCGTAGACATATTTCATTTTCAGTTAATTAATTAATTAATTACATGATGGTAAACTTAATTTACAATGAAAGGGAGTCAAATAAAAACTTGGTTTTTATAGGTTAGTTTTTTTCACAATCAAACGAAGTTTTAATTTCGAAAATAAAATGCCATTGAAATAACCATCTTATAATACCTATTTAAAACAAATATAGACACAAGTATCAATAAGGGATCTTGGTATAATTAAATCAAGGAATCACGGAAAGAAAATACGGTTTCTTAGGCAACATAAAATTTCGTTTTATGAGAATGAGTAGTTAAATCACTTTTATCACAATCAGTTTATCTCTCTTAATGTTCAATTTTTAACCGCTGTTTATAAAATGTTTGAAAAATACTATTTATTTTAAAATAGATTTTATGTATAATATAATATAAAAATTAAATCACTTATCATTCGAGATAGGCATATCTATCACTAATAATTCTAAATCATATATGACAAAAGATTATTTAACCGTTTTTATGAAAAATTTTGATTTCACAATATTATACTGTGTAACTGTGTATTCACAAATGAACGTTTTTTTGACCACATGTTTTATAAATTCTGTGTTAGTGAACATCGAATAATAATGATAATAATATTCCTTAATATTATTTTAATTCTTCGTCTTTATAATAAATATATTTGAGTTTCTTTAGAAAATAAAACTCAATAGTATTACGTTTTGCTAAGCATCTTGGCAGCAAAGTTAACTACGTATTCAGTGCCCACCAACAATACTAGCATTTTATTGTAGATAGTGTTTAAAAGTTTAGTTCAAAACAAAATAACACAATTAAATAATAATTATCAATCTCAATGCAAAAAAAAATTAAATAATGGTTTTCATTCTTATCAGTAAAAAATAATAAAATAAAATAGTTGTAATGTAAAAGAACATAAAATATATGTTCCTATCAACAGTGTTGCAGAATATTCATGTTATGTTGGGACTTTCAATAAATAAGATGCACGATTTCTTATACCTATATATTTCTTGGATCCAAACATCACTTTTGTATATATAATAGATTACAACTTTTCTGAATTGTACTTTAACGTTAACGAGTTATAGGTAAAGCGTAACATACTAAATTTGAAGACGAGTATTGCGGTTGTTATGATTGAGAGAATTATCAAAAAAGATTTGATATTGTGTTCTTGGGCTACAGATTGTTGTCAAAAAATGTATGCTGTCTAGGAGTGACTTTTTAATTGATTGTGGGTTGAGATGTTACCAAATACGAGTACACTCGACAGCCCTAAATTTGGCAAAGAAAAATAGCATCTTTCAATTTGCGCTATTGGCAGCGCACGCGCGCAGGCCTACCTGTTGTTTTACCTTTCGGCGCCATTAGAATAGAAAATCTAGAGGTGACAGCTCGCGATGTCGCCGCCCCAGATACGGGCCCAAGTGGTGCGCGAAATGGCGACCTTGGGCCCGTTGATGCGTTCTCTTATCTGCCCTCGCGACGGCCTGGCAGGCCGTATGCGTGCTGGCGTGGTTTCCGAAACGCCCGATCGGCGTGTCGATGTCTGAGATGAAGCAGAGTGATGAATCGAGGCGGCGGACCACAGGATTGCCGGGATGCGGCTGGTCCAACGCCGATGAGACCGCCATCGGGTTCCGTAGCCACGTTTGGGCTGCGAGGGAGAGGATCCAGGCAGACGGGGTCGCCATCGCTGCTGGTCCCGATCCTGTTGAATACCGCATCGCCAAAAGGGGGTATCAGATAATAATCGCTTGTCGTAACCCGCGACAGCTTCGAGGCACGCCATGGAAGAAGGATCGGCTAGGCTGATTCTTCGTGACGTCGGCGGGTTCGATATTTCTCGTTGCTGTGCTTCATCCCTGACGAACTTTAGTGTTATTAACCTAGCATAGAATCTGTGTTCGATGTAAATTGTGGTTGGCCTTCGGGCGGTAAATTATTGTTTGTTTTAAGATGTCGCCGGGCGACGGCGATACCAGGGCCGTTTGCCATAGCTGGTTATTTTCTTTCATAAGTCATTTTTATGTTTTTCTTAGTATGAAATAATTTCATAAGTTTATTTTAAATTGTTTTCAATTCTCATATGGCCCGTCGGCCGCGAAGCCTAAGGGCACGCGTCACTCTTTGTTTTAAATTAAATATTGAAATAATTTATTTTCCACTCTGGGCAAATCGTGGAGCGGCAATGACCGCTCACCACGTTTATATTTTTTATTTATTTAATGTGAATAAATTGTAATGCTATATTTTCGTAGATGACCGTCTTTAATTTGTATAATTCCTTCCGGAGTGGTCAGGTATCTACACTTACGCTACACATGCACATTCATTCATACTTATTCACGCACACACACACACACACCGACACACCCTCCAGCGA
Source organism: Agrypnia vestita (assembly GCA_016648135.1). NCBI lineage: Eukaryota > Metazoa > Arthropoda > Insecta > Trichoptera > Phryganeidae > Agrypnia > Agrypnia vestita. The sequence continues at coordinate 28,558 of JADDOH010006461.1, forward strand.
TGACCAGCGCCTGGAACTCCATGAGAAGCACGCACCGTGCCTGAGAAGTCTCGTGACCGTCCGAGTTAGCTGGTGGATGCACGGCAAGTATGGGTGGCCTGGCGCTCTATCCGCCAGTGCCGTAGCAGGGTATCTTCATGAATATTAGCATTTACGTTAGGGTCAGCATAATAAACATAATATATATACCTAAACCATATTCTTAATATCGGAGAAAAATAACTTACATTATATTACTTATTATTACAGAAAAACCAATGACTGAAATATGTTTTTTTATATGTATATTAAACCGTTTAAAAATATTCTCAAGTTAATTCTTTTACCAAATTTTTATATCTAGTGTAGAAATCATTAATAATACTGTGGTTATTCTTGAAATCAATTTGTTAAATGTATCTTAAATTAACTAAATAGGATGATTATGAGGTTTGGTAGTTTGTTAGTTTATACCACTGTATATGAACAACATTTATTATTTAAAAATAAAATATTTCTAATAAACAGAAATCGTAGCGTTGGTTGGAAGCAAAGAGTAGAGTTTCACCGATTTTTTATTTTCTCTCTCTAGGGACCTTGTGGTTATTAGCAATAGACACAATTTTCCAACACACCTGCTTCAAAGCTCGTCAATCATATTTTTTGATATTCAAAAACCATTTAAAAATAAATATAATCCCTCTAAAACTGATCCGAAAAATCAACTTGATTGATTAGTCTTCATGCTAATAAAATATAAGGCATCAAAATATGATGCGGGCGGATTTTGAAAAGTCTATATTTAGTTTTTAGGACAACTAAATCAGCTATCACCTCGATCATTCACCTGCCTTGATAAAAATAAATAAAATAAGATAAAATAGTAATATCTACATGTTACATGGTGTAAGTAAATTTAGGTGAATTACGTAGCCAGAATAAAATCAGAAAGATTGCAAAAAAAAACACCCGCAATGGAACCTTCGAACAACCACAGGTGAAAAAGAAAGCCACCAGTGATAAGTTGGACTTATATAGATGACAAAGGCCCAGTACAGAGATGATTAGGCTCGTATTTTACAGCTGACAGACACGGAATTTTACGACGATGAAGTGTTATAATAATAGGTATTTTTATTTTGATGGTATAAACATGAATTATTATATTCAAAAATTAAGTTAAGTTGAGTGAATTCTGCCTTGAAATGCTTGAGTGATTATTGAGAAAGTGACTAAGATCCTCGTCTATTGATTTTTGGTTGGAGTTCAAGACTAATTCCGGGGGGGGGGGGGCAGAAATTTATTCCTTCATAGCACAAGCATATAGCTTAAATGATAATAGTTAAAACATTAATGCTATTTAAATTAAGGTTAAAAAAACATTTTTGCACGTCTATTAATGTGGTTAACGTAAGTATTAACATTAATTATGCAATACTATAGACAATATTGCATATTTAATAGCTGATAACATTAAGTATGCAATAGTATTTTTCATAATTATTTTTTTATTATTTAAATTTACACAATATTTTACAGATATTATAATAAACATTATTTTATTTTTTTCAAATTTTTACATTCCCATGAGAGTATGGACTTGTGTATAGAACAGGAACTTTTACAATATAACACAAATAAATTAAATAAGTACTAACACCATTTCTTGTTACGTTTATATGTTTATTTGTTTGAAGTACAAACTAATATAATTGGATAAATATCGAAAAATTCAGTAATGCGTGGAAACTCTCTGAATCAGAACTTGTATTATATTTGTTCAGGCGTGCTTATATTCACTTCATCCTCTTATCGACACACCACCTGATTCTAATTCTGATGAATTTTACAATCAGGGATATTAAGATCGAGACATCTTTTATTTGCTTAATTTGGAATAAATATTTTTGATTCCCACGATTAAATATTTCATATTAAAATGAACGCAAAATTGCAAAATATTCTAATATTTATTTAGAAATATAAATGTAAGAAGGCAAGAATGCTTACTTTCTCATATTTTGTTGCTTTGTATTAACTTTCCTATATATGTATAAAATTATTATCAGATTTCATGACTACTGTCATAACCAAAACATTTTATTTAATTAGTTTATTAAAAATGTACAATAGAGAATTTATAAGGTATATTTTTTTCTCGTCTATATAAGTCTTGATCGTGAAAATGCAATATATGGGGTATAAAAGCAAAGGCAGCAATATCCAATAAAAAAAAATAAAAAAACGTTTTGATTGCAGTCACTGAAGATTACTAATTAAGAATATATTTAATTAATTTTTTATGTATCTATCACTTCCAAAATCATTTTCCAATAAATTAAATGACTAAATTGAAAAAAATCTTAAATTAATAATCCTCGAAGATTGAATATTTTTTTTAGATATTGCTGCCTTTATTTTTATACCCCACATATATATTATATATATTTTTTATTGTTGAAATAAAATGAAATTGATATTAAAAATAAAATAACGGTTTTACGTTATTCTTATTGTGTAGGTATATTTGAATACTGTATGTTTTCGATTTACTGCGTGTTTTATGACAGAAATGAATTCCAGTCAGTTTTTTAACGAAATAAATATCAAATAACCCCATTTGGTTTCCATACCCTGTACTTAGATAAATAATATAATAAACCAATTAACTCTGAATTCAAAAGTGTACATATCAGTCATAAATTCGTTTCATTTTAAACATCCACTCAACTATGGAGTAAATATTCAATCGAAAATTGCGTTTGGCATGAAAACCCGTAACTTCAATTAAAGCAATCAAAGCAAACGATGTCATTGAAAATGGTTGCTTCAGAGTTTTCAAAATATAAAATATAATAATTGGTTTTCTAAGTATTTGTTTGATATAACGTTCATCTCAAAATTAGCATTTCTGCTTATAGTCGTGTTAAATAGTCAAAACTTTATATTTTTCTATTCAAATATTTCAATTTATATTAGGTATTTGGTTATATTTAATTTAACATAGTATAATCATTTAAAAATAAGTTTAAATTAATATTTCCGAGAAGTCCCTCTTAAATGGCTGAACAATCTTGGCAACCTTCAACAGAATTGTACATTGAAAGGCGTTTGCTTTTATCGAGGACATCCTTTTTCAAGGAAACACGATGAAAGAGCTAATTTTGCCGAATATCTTCAGTGAGTTATTATGGGACAACTGAGTAACGATGCGGCGTCTAATTGAATTTTGCTTCATATTAATTTCAAAATTCTCTCTTTAGAAAGGACTGATTTATATTACTTGATTCATAATAAAACAGGGCACTCAAACCGCTTACTAAATTTGATATCGTAAATATTCTTACATTTTCTATCAATGAATATAATTAGCGATCAAATGATATAAAATTTTTCTGAGAAGAAGGAGGTATGTATGTACCTGTAAACACACCAATTGAACCATTGAAAATATATTTACAATTATACTCGATAAAACAAAATATTATGTCATCTGATATAAATAAGTAGTTGACATATAAAAAAGGTATGCAAGTTAAAATATTGTGTAAAGTGATCGCTTAAGCCAGCCGTACGATAAGTTAAGCCCTATGAACTACAAAGAAGGAGACTTACACACCTATCCCATAATAAAATTAATAAAAAATATAATGTAATATATATATAATAAAAATAATAATTTAATATAATAATAAAAAATATGCCCATATAATAAAAAATTGCTTCGTAAAATAAATTGAGACATCAATAATATAACTTTGTTAATGAAGTTCCTCTAAGGATTAAATCCAATATAGTGTTCTTGAAAAATTTGAACATACTTACTCAAGAAAATTTCAAATAATTCATGGTTTCAAAAGCTTTATATTTGAATTACATATGAAGTATACGAACGCTCTTATGAAAGTCCTCTTATGAGTCTTTTTAGTATTCATGAAAAAAACACTTAATATTGAGAAAAAATCGATTGGATTTTAATAATTTGATGAAATAAAAGAATAATTATTAATATATACTAATGATTAATAAAAAGAAAATATGTTGTCTAAAACCACAATTAACTAAATAATGAAGGTGCTTTGGGGGCAATGGTATATTATAAGGATACAACGTATACTAAAAAATAATATTGGAAGTATTAAATAATATAAATTATTTTAAAGCAACAATTTGAAAAATGATTAAATTAAAACAAGAAATAAATAAATATATGGGGGTTGAATAAAGAATAAAGAACCAATATAAAAACAAATTTAAAAAATAACTGTTATATGTCTTTTGTATGTTAAATTTCTAAACCTTTGTAAATGATAAAAAAGATGTTAATGGCGAATACAATGCTAAATACTTTTTGCAACTAATTTAATGTATTGGTATTAATTCTTAATTAGTTGAAAACCCCAGAACATGCTAATTATTCAATAAATAGTTATATTACTAGCTGTGCCCGCGTGGCTTCGCACGCGTAGATTTTTAGTACACTGTTTGGATCGTCATAGAACTTTCGCGAATCTTCTAGAACATTCTCCTTCCACAACTTTCAAGAAATTTATCGAATGTACAGGAACCTTCTAGACACACTGACACATTTCGTCACTCAGTCTAGAACGTTATAGAACTTTCGGGAATTTTCTAGAACCTTCTCCTTCCAGAACTTTCTAGAGCAGGTTTTTTCGGAACCTTCTAGCTCACCGGCGCGCCTACTTTGAAACAATCTGAAGCATTTGCGACCTTCCCATAACAAAACAATGTGCTAGAAAGCACATTTTCGTCAACCACTCCCACCCACAGCCACCCCCACCAAACTCGCATATTTCCGATGTGACACCAAGGGCTATCCACCACTATAACTACCGGTGGTTGGTTGTGGAGAAAACTTGGCGGATAGGGAAACGGGTTTCTTTTTATATATATTGATATAAAGTGTTTTTTTTTTATGAATATTAATAATGTGACAACATATTTTGCATCAAATTAATTAATCAATTATAAAGACATACAGAAAAATCTAATTCAGGAAAAAATATTAGGTTACTACTGGGATACGAACCCAGGTCACCTCCTTTCCGGGGCCGGTGCTCTGACCACTAAGCTATAGCAACCCTCTATGTTTCCGTGAATATATCGACCTTATATGTAGTTCTTATTTTTATTAATTGATTAATTTTTATTTTTGTCCATAGAGCAATCCACTTTTTTGATACGGTAGTTGAAATTATTTTGCAATGCCACCGCTTGATTACACCTAATATTTTTTCGTGAATTAGATTTTTCTGTATGTCTTTCTAATTGATTAAATAATTTGATTTAAAAATTTCACAGAACATTGTTCTGAAAAATTACAACTTCACAAATATGAATGTGTTCTTGAATACATATTTTGCTATTATCGTAGAAGAAACTAATACGCATGAGCATATTCTATCGTCTATTCCAAATCGTACAAGGTTCATTTCTGTAAATTTTGTAATGGGGGATTTATGAGATAACAACATTAAATACCTTTTTGTAAGTGAACTGGAGAATAAACATTTATAAATTAACGTAGTCCGGGCAAATCCTTTTGACAGATAACATGGTACCACGAGCAGAATAATACTCAACGGCTAATACTTTAAGCACTTACACACAATGTCACATGGAAATGGTCTATTTTACCCTGTTGCGGCGGTTAAGCTTTATTACAATACTTGAAAAAAGAAGATCAGACGGATATGAAGTGGAAAATATGAAAATTTGAAAACGAAATTAATTAATCAATTAAAAAGACACAGAAAAATCAAATATTTGGCAGCTACCGAGATTTGAACCATGGATCTCCTCCTATCCTTATCCAATTACGCTATAGCGGCCCCTTAGATTCCCGTGAATATATCGACCTTATCTGTAAGTCTCATTTTATTGATTGATTAAAATTTATATTATCCATTTTTAGAGCAATTCACTTTACTGGTACGGCAGGCACAAATCATTTTGTGTAACTGCCGCTAGGGGACGTCAGAATTAACCGTTTTAATTCATTTTTATTTAATGTATTTAGCGTAATTGGATAACGCACCTGCCCCGGTTAGGAGGAGGTCCGTGGTTCGAATTCCGGTAGATGCCACATATTTTTTTGTGGATTTGATTTATTTGTATGTCTTTCTAATTGAATAATTTATTTGGTTTTAAATTTCACAGAACTTTGTTCTGAAAAATTGCAACTGCAAATAATAATATTTTCTTGAATATAATATATGAAAAATTGACCTTGAATATATCAATAATATCTGAGAATATGGTGAAAAATTTACTGTCACGGATCATGTGATATATTACACGTTATCTATATTACAGATGAAAACACTGTAAATTGAGTAAAGATTTATAAATAAGTAATAATTATTTTAATAAAACGACTAAGCCACTTAACACAAATTGAATTTAATACCTGTCTTGAATTCATACTATTTCGCAATTTATCACTCGTTTATAAACTTTTTAATATCGCTGGGATATTTTCGAGAAATTTCTGTTCAATTATCGCACAAAAGTAGGCACTCCCCTTATTTATTTGTCGTTTGATTTACTGTAACACTGTTTTTTCCATGGTTCGCCGCTAATATCGCATCACAACATTGACACGCCACTGCCCAAATAGGGTATTTATACCCAATCATGTTTGTTTTTCGAAACCTCGAAAACGATATTTTCATTTCTAGTGTATAGGAAAAGGTTCCCGTTGCTTCTTAGCTGTTCCAGGCTGTACGTTGTAGATAATCCTAGAGTGATGTAGGGTGTTCTAAAATTTCCTACAGTGTTATTCCAAAGTTACATATTACAAGGGATTCGGATGCAATTCCTTTTGCTTACGATTTCGTTACAATATGAACATCGAAATTTATTGGATGATTTTGCAGCCATCTTCTAGTTAAAGGATTGTTTCTATTATTTTTAATAAAATAAAATTACATTAACGTCTCTTCCAGTAGAGTAGTTTTGAATGGAAGAAAAACGAGATTCGAAGCTTATTAAAATTTAACAATTCCTAAAATCACCAATTAACATGGATCAAGGACTTTGGAATGTGTCGTTTCCAAGCTGAAAAATAAGTTATGTGGTTATTTACGAAATAATATACTCGCTCGAAATTTTGAGGAGGTAATAAAAGGTGTATTATGTACGCAAAATGATGTTTCGATCTTAAAATCTAGGGTAAATAATAAAATAATACAATCTTGGATAGTAAAAAATCTTTTTAATTATTGTATACAAACTTTAATATTCTGTTACTGTTAAGTACACATTTCAATTATTTGGTTTCAATATGTTGTAAATTTTTTATTAAGTAGTTAACGAAATTTATGCATATAAGTATGAATGTACTTGCACACACATATATGACAAATGTTTTGTGGGACAAGCATATCATATTATTTATTAATTAAAACTTGTTATATATATAAAAAAAAATTATATGCCCAAACAACCTAAACGACCCTATTTTAATTCTTTTCACTACCTACGCTAGATCAGATTTACATTCCTTCCTAATTTGTTCATTCTTAAATCTATTATAAATGGATTTATCAGTTATGAGTCAGTTTTGCTTCATGTAACAGATTCCTATAGTCTCAGTCGACACGTTTTTATAAGAAGTTGTCAATTTTAATCAATTATATGTATTAATTAAAAAGGATTTTTCTTCTTGTATATTGTTTTAGTTCGAAAAGTATTACCTTGTTTACAGCATCTTAAAATAGTAGGAATATGAGCTTCCTGGACCAAATAAATATCTTAGATTTTTACTTCATCCTACAGGTCCTTTTTTATTTTTTATCTTGTAAATCCAGCTTATTTTTTAATGCTAGATGTGGATCCATATCTGAAATGTTTCAGGCTACTTAAGCATTGTTTTAGTGAGTATCCATGATTCCATTTCGTGAAAGCGTACAGGATACGTAGTATGATAAATGACAGTGGAAATCTGTCGGGTAGATTTGTATGTACGAGGTGTGTAAGCTGGCTTATGGATCTGATTAAAAAATAATAAGGTATTCGTTGGAAGAGAAATTATAACCTTCGAGCGCTCGCGCGGCGGCAATTTGGCCGCATATGTGTTACTGTTTATTTTTTTCATGACGGATTGTGGCATTTAGTTGAATAAATTCTCATCAATATATGGTAGATTAAAAAACTTTAATATTTCATTCGTTAACAATAAAACTTAAGTGATAAAATATATCCTACGACAACGTTAATATAAATCTTTTCATTTTTGTTCTTTGATGCATTATTCATTGGAATTAATTTATTTTTATTTATTTATTTATTTTACTTCTACGGTTTACACCTATGACAATAAAATAAGAATCTTATACATAACTAGATAACAGTGTAAATGAATGTGAATAATATCTGCACGCATGATCATTTAAAAATGTATACATATACATGCATACATACATATAAAAACACAAAATCTTTTGTAATACTTGTTACATTTTAAAATTTTAATTTGAATCTCATAAACTAACACAACATACAAAAAAATCATATAAAAATATTTCTACACTAAATCAATGCTCGAACAATATCATGTCGATGTCGATCAATTGCAGCTCATTATTGTCCTGTTATGTTTTTCTGTTCCACACTGAAACAATTGCTGAACGGGAATTGAAAAAGCATGGAAGAACAATGCTGAGCAGGAATTTTAAATAAATGGCTCTGACCCTGACCTGCCATTCCCCATGGCACACTACCAACCAAAGGTAAAGAGCATTCCTTAGCCAAATAGTGCATTTGAAAATATTAACAGGCACGAATAATAAATTTTAAATTTCTCGTTAGCGCTCGAAGGTTAAAATAAAAATGTTAATCCGCACGCGTAGTCGTTCTTTCACGCATGTCCCGAATTGGTGCCGAGCTAGCGGTAGGCCGTGGTTTTTGTCAACTTCCATTCGAGGAATTAACGTACTGCGAGCATTCGACCAATTGTTTAATCCTCATCTCCCTTTATTCTCGAGCCGTAAATTTTGTGTGTTGGGAAAGCTATTCGGTTGAGAATGGCAGGATGGAACAACGCGTCGAGTGTATAATCTGATTTGAATGGAAGTTTAAGTCATTATCAGTTGGAATACTAATTTTACGACGGGTTTATTTCAGGAAAAAACAAGATTACGCGGTTGTTCCGGAAGTATGTACATACATTGTTTCAACAGAATAATAATACAAGGGAAGTAATAAATAAACAATATGAATACTCCTAGTATATAAATTTTATTTAGACACATCATCATGTTTTAAAACTAAACATTAACGTTTTAACATTTAAACTTGCAAATATTTTTTAAATATATTACATTCTCTTGAAAAGAGACTAAATTTTTTCAGTACAACTTTTAATCCAGCTATCTTTCCATCTTTTTGGCAGTTTACCTGGTATGCCATGTCCCATGGGCATTTTTTGGGCAACCATTTGTATCCTTCATCATACTGCAGTCTCTTCCTGCCTCATATGCCTCTTCTCTCTGAAAGATCTCCCTTACATTATAGTTTCTAACTCTATTTTGGCTAAGGTTTTTGATTCAATCTATGCCTGCCCTAGTTTCTATACTTTATTACATAATGGACTCGATACAGATTTTGTTAATTTTGACCTTGTTATCTGTAAGCGTGTGTTTGTTTCTCCATATTGTGTGCTTTTAGCAGCCGGATATCGCTGCTGCATAATTGCTTTGCTGCCTAACTTCACTGAGGAGATCACCCTTGGCCAGATACCTCAACACCAACACAATATTTAAATTGCAGTATCTGCTCTTAAGGTTAACCTTCGATGACTAGCTTGCATCATCTTTGGTATTTTGAAATCACCAGACTATTTTAATATTAGTAGAAATGGTAATGTTTTCATGGTTATATCTTTTTCATCGCTGGGTAAAACTTGTAGATACAGTGTCTTTGCAAGTTATCTCTGAATTCGGCTATGTCTAATCCCATTTGATTGGGCATATATTACTATTTCAACAAACATGACTTCTTATGCCAATAGTTTTTCCGTCACAGTTTTTATAACTTTATACAGTCTATACATATAAAGCGTGATTATTAAATATTTCACGAAATTGTCTTAATAAATTTATATTTCCACTTTAGGGTGGTAAAATATTGTGATTATAAAAATGACGGTTAAAGTTTTTTTCATTGTTTGCTTGCTACAAAACATATTAGCTTTTTTATGCTATCTAGGTAAAATTGCTAAAATATATTAGGCTCAGGAATATTCTTTCTGAATTTCTAATGTAAGCATATTATTAAAAAAAAATTAAATGTTCTTATAATATTTGTCGGGCCTATATTGTTTTATTTTAAATAGGTATTTTCTAAGAGATCTTTATTAAAAATTAATCTTTTTCTATTCTTGATGATAGAATACAATGAAAGTTATTCAAAGTATGTAAAAAATATTGACATTTAGCTTATAATATCAGAACTACAAGACATCAAAAGAAGTCAAAATTAATAAGAAACCTATTTAAACTATTTTCAAAGGAGATTTCATGAGTGTTTTGAAAAATGTACTGTGCTATGTTAAATATATTGGGTACCTAATTGTAAACTATACACTGAAGCTGAACTAGGCGGAGTCTAGTACGGGTCGTAATTGGTTTTAATATTTGTATTGTATTTTTTATTTTTTTTATTTACGCTTCCACAGGCCGAGAGACCCAGTTACAGAAGCAAAACAGATCACAGAATACCCAGGCTTGAGTAAATCACATAGATTAATTGTGACCTTACCGGGAATCGAACACAGACACCTCTCTGTGAGAAGCAAGAGTGTCATACCTACTCATAATGCTCAAACAAAACTGCATATCATAAAGCTGATGATGGAAATGGTCGTTTCCCAATCCATTTGCTTAAATATTTTAACTCAAGCGGTTATATAAACAAAGTTCGTTATAAATTTGATTAAATCAATTTCCTTCGTATAAAAATACAAACCCTTATATAAAAGAAACAAAAAGGTTTGCAGAATATGTTTAGAAATTGAAGAGACAAATTTCATTTTATATTTTCTGATATAAAAATATTTCCTTCTTTAGAAAATTTACTGTTTTGCATATTTTAAGAAAATAACAATACCCAAGGATATGAAAGTCCATATCCATACGAAGGAAAATAATGGAACAACAGTAATTCGTCCGCTTGAGGATGAAATACGCGCTCATGAAGAAGTTCTGCGTACTTCATGCAAACAGGCAGCGCAAACAATTTATCCTTTATTCGACAATCGCGAACTACGATAAAATGGCAGAGGAAACTTAGCATGTGAGAGAATTAATGAAGTTTTTGAGAGAGAGAAAACTTTTTATTATTATTTTCATTCGATTTTTTACAATTAATTACTATGGCGTACGTAGTAAGTACCTACAACAAATGTACGTATATTGAATTTTTTGTAATTTACGTTATTGTGTATTTGTGTAATAGACGACCAGGGTCTTTAACAAGACCAAGGTCTGTGCTAAAGGAGAGAATAATTTAGTAACATTTCTTAGTAACATTTAGTATTCTTTACACTTAGGGTGAAATACAGCCACTCACTAAGTTAAGCGACATCAAACTATGGATTTTTGACCTATTTTTGCTTTTAAAGGTTCTGGAAAGACAAAGTTTAAGAAGGTTCTAAAAGGTTCCAAACTAAGTGGCGGAGTGTGTCAGTGAGTCTAGAAGGTTTCAGAAGATTTAGATAAGGTTGCAGAATGTTCTAGAAAGTTCTGGATGGAGAAAGTTTCAGAAAGTTCTATAAGATTCCAACTGAATTGCGGAGTGCGACGGCGAATTTAAAAGGTTCCGGAAAGTTCTAGAGGGTTCGAGAATTCTCTAAAAAGGAAGGAGAAAGTTCTACAGGCTATCTGAAAGATCTGTAAGATTTCAAACTGAGTGGGGGTGCGCCAGTAGGTCTAGAAGTTCCAGAAAGAATTATCATGCTCCAGAAGGTTCTGGAAAGGGAAATATATATATATCTGGATCTGGATATATATATATATATATATCTTCTTCTTCTTCTTCCTCAGCCTTTTTCCCTCCACTGTTGGATGTAGGCTTCTTCCATTTTCCTTCACTCAGCTCTGTTTCTCCCCCTTCGCATCCGGGTTCTTCCTGTTTGCTGGACTACGTCGATTTTTTATTATATGTTTGACGCTTAATTAATGAAACGATAATTGTTTATTTGGAGATTTTTTTACACAGAATACATGTCACATCAATATTCTTACAATTTTAAAAATAGGATAACTTACGTCTGAACACGCGTCCTTTGTATCACGAGACGAGAGTCCTAACCGCAAGACCAACAAGCTACTTAATAATTGTAAAGTTGCCAGAGAGGAATTATTTTTTATTCTACTTCTTAACATAAAATAAAAACTGGAAAAAGCATGTCGAACCGTAACAGAGCATAACAAAGACCGTGAAGACCCTTTAACAATTTCCCAGTAAGGTAGCACCATCATAATGAACATTATTTTCATAAATACGCTGAACTAATTTCGAGGGAGTACTTCTACGAAGTATTCCCATGATCGCACAAACAGATTGGGTTTCACTTAGATTGAAGAGATAATGAACATTATCTATCTACGTATACATGTATTCATAAAGTTTTTTAATAACGTTTTTCAACTAATGTTTAAGCGTTTTGATAGCAATAGACAAAAAACGTGCTTTGTATGCTACGTTGATAAAATGGTTGGTTTTTTTCACGGTATATAATTTGTCCAAAAAATCTAACCAGATATTTCAATATTATCTGGTGAGGTGAGAGTCTTATGATATAATAATTTGAGATTTTGTGTTCAATATTGCGTGAACATTCAAATGCACATTTATATAATTTTTTAAATCTATTTTAAATTTAGACTGCTGTCCAGAAACACCAAGATATCAGTGTACAAAACGCTAACTAGGCCAGTGCTTATGTATGCAGCTGAGAAGTGGGAACTAACTAAGAGGAATAAATGAGCACTGGATGTTTTTGAAAGAAAAATTTTGAAGCGTATCTTCGGACCGGTTCTAGAAAATGGACTTTGGCGTTACAACAACGAGTTCTATACTCTGTTTAAGGAGCTAAACGTCACAAAATTTATAAAACTGGGAAAACTTCGATGGCTGGATCATGTGGAGAGAATGACCGAGCATTAAGTACCGAAGTCCGTGCTGAATTCAAGCCCGGTGGGACAATGAGCTTAGGAAGGCCAAAATTAAGATGGATCGACAACAATCTCAAAGACATTTCTACCTTGGAGCTTCTGAACTGGAGAGAGCTGGCACTAAGCCGAGACGTGTGGAGGAAGACTCTTGAGGAGGCCAATACCCACCAGGAGTTGTAGAGCCAAGAGTGATGATGATGATGACGTGAAGTGGTTCTTAAAAAAATATATTTAAAAATTTTAAGCGCCGAAAAGAAATGCCTAGGTAAAGAAAAATATTTTCACTTAGGTCCCATAGGGATGGAGCAACAGTGTTCTCAAAGTCATATCTGCCTTGGAGATCCAGAAGTAGAGAAAGATATCAGTAGGGGAAGAAAGAGGAAGAAGAATAAGGAAGAAGAACTGAAACCAAGTTAAGTTAGGCAAGGCTCTTGAGAAGCCCAAGATGCACTAAGGTTTGTACATCACACAATGTTAGTGATACTGAGGCCTGATATTGAAATTAGACTATTATTGTTAGCAATCATTCAATCGTGTACTAAAAAAGGGTGTTCCTGGAAAAAATTAACCTTCTAACTACACTAGACCCCAAAGTTTTGCGTTTTTGTTATTGGTATCTTTAGTTCATTTACTATGTATTTGTTATATAATTATATTTTCTATATATTTTCTAAAATATTTAATAAGCATTACATCCGTAGATTAATTAACTGTTCCGTAGATTATTCTAAATTACTGGAACACACTGACCCGATTTTATAAATGTTTCTCATTTTGCTGCCAATTCTGCGTCATTATGTACACGGTGTTTCAAAAAGTTGAAAAAGCTGTAGGAAAGATAAATAAGAAAAATGGTGGTACACTTACTGGCCAAAAAATAAAGTACGATTAATTTACAATATTTTATTATATATTTATTGTAATGTTCTTTGTCTCTTAGTCTTCTTGCGGGACTCTTCCAATTAAAGATCGTGTGGTAGACTCTTAATTTATTGGAGGTAATAATATGGTTTATAGAATTGACAATTAACAATAGCGATCTGTCTCGATACGATGCAAAAAAGCCCTATCTCGACGGTCGCGCTACCCTACAAAACATTCTCTCTCTCAGAATGTTCTTAGGTTTTTACGGCCACTCAGAATCTTCTGGTTTGTGTCTTCTGGGTTATTATGCCGCGTTTAACGACCTTTCTGGCCGACGTTTCAGATCCCATTGCAGGGCATTCAGCCCTGATGATGGACCCTAAAATAGAATCCGAAACGTCATCCAGAAAAGTCGTAATAACACGGCATAATATCGCAGAACACAGAAACCAGAAAATTCTCTCTCTCTTTCACGCTCTGTCTCTTTCATGCCTCGCGACATACGTCCCTCAGAACTATTACATTTATTAAATTTTAAGTTAAGGTACATTTTTAGTTGTTAGTAGCGTTAAATTTGTGGTTGAACATAATTATATATTTCAAAAAACTAACAAACTTTGTGTAAATCATGTTTTTAACGTCTAATGATCATTAATAGAGTTTATATATAAAGATGGTTGGTTGTTTCCAAATTAATAATATATTTTAGAAGATATGTTTTTTTCACTTAAGATTAAATATTATATATTTTACTAGTCGAGTTCCGGGAGGGACAAAATCAATGGGTCGAGTCAATGAGAGATACTGTCATTCTAGAAACTTGAAATTGAGAGAATTTTTCTTTCATACCTCCTGTGTGTCGGTGATGTAACGTAGGTCTACCTGTCATACAAAATATGAAATATCTACCTTATTTACGAAAACTAAAACGTCACATTTTTTGTAATCATCGAATAGACATTTTCACACCAAAATTATTTAATTAAACTGTTAGGAATGTACGGATTTTTTAATTAAAAAAAATTTATTCATTACTCTCGTGTTTTCGGCTACTGTGCAAGAGAGAGCAGAATATTGTACATCGCAGTTAAATCGAGCAAAAAAGAGCACGATAATAACATACATTTCATGTAGGACAGAGATGGCGGTTGCTTGGGTTTCGGCGAAAGCAAAACAATATAGAAAGAGTACGGTAGAGTCGGGTAACATGTGTTAGACAAAGACGGAGTAAAGGCGACTGAAGCGAGCTGGCGACCGCTTCGTTGTATTCAGTTGCCAATGAAACATCGGCGGAAGCGCACGCAAATTCGATTTGCCTTACATAATTATATAAAGAGACCTTTTAAAAGTCTTATCTGGATCGTATTTATGTATATTTTATCACATATTAAAAACTATGCCGATTTTTAATCAGGTAACGCTGTGTTACTCCACCGTCCCCAAAGTTTTTTTTTAGCACAGTCTTTTAAGAGATACTATTCATATCTTGAGGTATATAAGAAACGACCACAAGATTAAATTAAATTTGCTGACACTTGGAAATTTATCGCAAATACATCCAATTTTGATGTACTGGCTTTTGCAATACTAGTAAATATAAATAAATTTGCCCACGTCGATCTACAAGAGCTAACTGTTAAGTGATCTAGCAGCCACCGCGTAGGTGCAGTTGATTAGCTGGCCGGTCTCGAGGGCCCAACTAAATGGGCCGACCGTTCAGGTTGGTGGGTACAATGGTTGGTTTTGATAATGGAAACTCAATAGTCAAATGTCAAGTGTCCTAAATGCCATACAATATTAATATTGGCATACCGCATTAGCTCAGACATTAGAATCGAGTGGCAACTCAAGAACGAACGCCCCCTACACGGGCCCGGAATAAACACCAGTTAATTTAATTAGTTGGCCCACTCAATCCTATACTACTCCGCTGCGAAGTGGCAATCTGTATTGCGAACAGTACTCGGAATGATGGACCACGTCTTTTTAACCTTTCCCATTCGGTGCTAAAATTGAAATGCTCATTGCATTGCTGTAAGCTTAGTGTTGGTACATGTAGACTATTTTGATTTTTTCGTATAAATATGAATATTTTAAATTTACAAATTTATTTATGTGCATTGATGTATCATCATAACATCACAATATGTAAAACATATATTTGGGTGCTCCAACATATTAAAGTTTTTATTTTTTATCGGGGCAAACTTTTATATGCTTTTGTGGCCAACAAAATATAAACAGTTACCTACTAAGCGCTAAAAATAGACCATGGTGACACGTGATCATGTGCAATGAACCATGATGAACTGATTATGTATGTCGTTTACTCAACCGCGACCGCGTTGTCTCTTATATCTCGATAACATTCGATCGCCGAATAAATACGAAGAATAATCTAGAACATTCAAAAAGTTTCTCGTTGGCTCTGGAATGAAACGTTCCGGGGAATATGGCTATATAATAAGTCATGCGACGCAGGCTAAAGTAATTTAGTTTGTGAAATTAACAAGGCGACATCTCCGAGTGAATAGTGAACCAGTGTGAATCGGTAAAAAGTGAATGAAGGAGGAAAAGTGACTAGAAAAAGCGTTATTTAGTGCGAATTAAAGAACAGTTTAAAAACAAATGCGTGAGATATTTGGAAGAAATTTGGCGACTACAATATTAAGAGCAGTACTAAAAATTAACTCTTGTCCAGGTTGTTGATTGGTCTCCCTTATAAAATCTAGGCCGACGTTTAGGCACGGTGTCACATGCCAATTTTAAGGCTTTGTACTTAAATATATCAGGGGAAGGGAAGGTCGCATATATTACCCGCCTGGTTCTAAAGAATAAGTTTCCAAAAATGCCCGATCGGTCAAACGGTACAGATTTGCATTAAAAATATATTAGAGGAGGGGAAGGCTTAAAAAAACAGGGATAGAATGTCACACATATTAACCGCCGGGTCCTAAAGAATAAGTTTCCAAATTTTGAGTCCGATCGGTCGACTGGTTCAGATTGCATCGAATGTAAATCAGGAGGAGGGGAAGAGGTAAAATAATAGGGAGGAAATGTCGCCTATGTTACCCGCCGAATCCTAAAGAATAAGTATCCATGTTTTGAGTCTGATCGGTCAAACGATACAGATTTTCATCGAAAATATGTAAGGGGGATGGGGAAGGGAAAGAGAATAGGTGGGAAAATATTGCCTTTGTTACCCGCCGGGTCCTAAAGCATAAGTTTGCAAAATTTTAATCGAATAGGACAAACGGTGTGGATTTGTATAGTAAACAGACAGACATTGAGTTTAATAGGTATAAATGTTATTTATATATTTCGTTCGATAATTGTAGATATTGAAATAACGAATATTTTATACGAACGAATTATTGAGAATTCTCACTACCAAGATTCCACTTTTAAAATATCACTCAAAAAAGCCCGAACTATACATTTTATGGCAGTACAATACAATTTATAGCGTAATAATTGATCAGTACGTCCTTGACGCCCTGATGATGCTGTAAGTTGACTCCAGTGAAACGTCGAGAATCGTGTCTAATTACGAAATCTGTGTTTAGTAGAGTTACAGAGATATTTCCGTAATTGGAGGTAATAAGAGTAAAGGGGAGGTTAACTGGTATGGTCCGGTGGTTGAGGAACCCTCATTTAGTTATAAAGGTCATGAGACATGAGTACCAGCCTGTTAGACCATCCTCATTATCGTAGCATTGATTACTTTAAATTTACTTTGATATTTTATTTTAATTATAGATATATTTTTTCATATTAACAATCAAGAAAACAATATTTAACATAAAAAATACTCTGTGAATATACATATAATGCAAAATAGTGAGCGTGAATAACAGTGTGGGCCACAGATGCATGGAAAAAAATTCGTCTTGTTTTAATTATATACAAACGATAAGACAACAATTGATAGAAAAACCTATAATTTATCTTGTGTCATAATATTATCCCTTGTTTTTTATCTTGCTTGCTTACTAAGTTTAGTCATATAGACCAATTATGAGAAGCGTCCGTTATGGCATAGGGGCTAATGAAATAGACTAATCGGGCTGGGGATACATATTCCTCCAGAGTGTGCCAGGCAGATTTAGTACGACATTGCCGTGATGATTAAATGTTGGTAAGAGGTATCCTTAATGATATTAAATAAATATTGAAGTAAAGTTGATCCTTTATGGTGATTGCAAACTGTAATATTCTTCTTCGGGATGAGGAAACTCCAAGTAAAGACTTGCTTCTCGTAAGTGTTTATTGGGTGACAATAACGGTTTAGACAAACAGTGTACAGTAAGATGCGGTCTGACTAACAATGGTAGTAAAAAGAGAGAGCGACTCGACATTCACGCGCCTTTTATACCTTCTCTCTCTCTGTCATGCAGTCTCTTTCTGGCGTCGCGACATATGTTCCTCAGATCTATCACACAAACAATGATGTTAGTATACATTCTGTCCTGATCAGGGGTGATGAGACATACAAAAGGTATGGCTGAATTGAATGAAACTGAATGAAACGTTGATCGCCTCAAATGCAAAAATACTCTCTTCTGCATACAATATCAGTGGACCGATTCTACCTAAACAAAACAGCATTAAGCATCGAGGTACTTCTATTCATAATTTAACTGGACATCCCATCCTGGGGCTACTTTGCTTGACTACCCAAAGTTGCTTTATGAGGCATCGTTTCCGGAATACTAAGGGAGAAGAGCTTATGTCCAAAATATTACATGTTCCTTATTATGAATCGTCATAAAGGCTCTAAACCCCACCAACTTCGCAAAAATAAGCCACTGCCTCTTGAAACCCCTTGTATTAAATCACTTAATATTTAATAACGTGCGATTATTTATTGCAATACAATTTAAAATATAAATCATCCATGTCGATATGAAAATCGCGCTCCAATTGGCGAATATCTATAATAATGGTTAGTAGAACTTGTATGAAAGGTTTGCGTATCACCATACATTTGTAAGAGTGCTATTCTATTGTAAATTTCGATTACGTAAAAATATCTAACAAGCAACACTAGATATAAATTGCCAAGCCCCGAATACATTAAATACTATAGGAATCCCATCAACAATATGAAAGGATATCAAAAAAATAAAATATAAGAATTTTAAGCTGTCTTTAATGTAAGAAGACTTTGATTATTGTTTCCTGTTCGGCTCCAAATATTTTTTTGGATAAAATAATGGCTCTTTCAGCATGACTTTATGCAGTGCCTTCCGGTGATTTTGATGATTCATGATAAGAGATCCGATATCTGTTTTGGCAGAACCTCCCGGTGACTTTCTGGTTTTCCGACTAGCGGTCCGATATTGAAATACTTCCCGTACATAATCAAAGGTTGCGCCATTCCTTGTAAAAACGTTTATCATTTTTTTAGATTGCTTCTCTGGATGGAGCATGTCTTATCATCCTTTTTTCTATTCGTCAAAACCCCTCGATCAGCTGTTCCAATCCTCCCTGGTTGACACCAGTCGGTCCCAGAAAACATGCGCTGATTCGTGAATTTCGCTTTAATTCGCTGAAACGCGACAGCGCTCATGATACTTTCTATTTTATCTACCCACCGAGTTTTTGAAAACAGTATATATACGCGGTATATTTGAAATTCAGCTACTCGAAGAGTTGCCTAGAAATAATGACTATCTATTTAAATTGACTCCAGACGATTCGCAATCATTACAAGATAAGTTGAATCAGATAAAATGGACGTTGAAGAATCTAATGAAGATGTTGCTTTATCATTGAAAATTTTTTTATTTGTTTCACAGATTAGTTTTGTCTGGAATATTTAATTTTTTCAATTGTTCTGTTACAGTTACATCTAGGTTTTCAATAATCATTTTTTGACGTTTCCTGAAGTATAAGGAAGCTTTGCTTTTGAATCTGAGACAAGAGTATTTATTAATTAGCTTTTTTAAATTCACATAACGAATTGTCAACAGTACTTTACTGCTGCGATAGAATTCCTT
The DNA here is from genome assembly GCA_016648135.1 of Agrypnia vestita. Lineage (NCBI taxonomy): Eukaryota > Metazoa > Arthropoda > Insecta > Trichoptera > Phryganeidae > Agrypnia > Agrypnia vestita. The sequence goes on from JADDOH010006461.1 coordinate 48,602, forward strand.
TTGATTTTTCAAAGACATCTTAGTGTGAGTTTTAAGAATGTTTTTCTGATTTTAACAACATATAAATCGATACAATGTGTACTCATAGGGTATCCGCGGAAGACCTAGCACGATCTGATAAACCAAATGTAGCCTTAATTAATAATTTGATTACGTTTTAGTTTGATTTCCCAATATTTGTTTAATTGACTTATTATTGTAGTCGTATAACTAATAACTATTTAATGTAAAACTGAATTCAAACATGAAAATTCCGCAATTTTTGATGGATATTGCTTGTAACTAATAAATGTATATCATGACATACAAATGAAGTGATTTTTTTAGGAAAAAAATATTATTCCTTAATTGGACCCTTGGTCTTTATAGTCAGTGACCATGGATGAGATTTTTATGAACGTTGCAACTTGATATAATCTCTGAGCCAAGGTACATTAGGTTATGGAGACAAGGAACGACTTATGTAATCCACCATTTATACACCAAGTTTAAAGATTCGCCATCTTACATCTCACTTTGCATTTGTGTTATTTACTTAATTCCACTTCTGTTTTCATCCCTTTTCCTCCCTAGTTTTTTCCAGATCAGCCAGTAGGTTGTCCACGAGGCATGAGTCCAGAGTCAGTCTATTATTTTTCCGTAGTTTTCTCAGCCTCTACCTTGATATTTTAATGGCTCTGACGCTAGTTGCCCAATATACATGTCCTTTGTAAGGTAGTCAGCAAGATCTGATAGTGCTGGTTACTACAGGTTATTGTGATAGGAACTGAATTTCTGCATTACTTATGTGCCTTCATGTGCGTATTTCTGTACTGTGTCTAGGTCTCAGTATTGTCCTTTAGGGGTTATACCATCCTGAGGCTGAAATTGAGTGATAAATATCACGTAGATGATTAATTTTGAAAAATATTTCAAGTGATATTTTATTTATCAACACTTATTAAGGTTTGATTAAACGTAAAAGATTTGAAAGCAAAATTAAAAAAAAAATGACCACGTGATGTTCATTCTCATTGAGTTCTTTCATCATGACAGATGCAACATTCCCCTGTGCACGTTTGTCTGATACAGAAAATAAGATCATGTACATGTTCTTTAGAAGTGAAATATCTGAAACACGTCCATGACTCCACTCCGTATTTTATTATTGGTTTGATAAAAGTTTTTCTATTTTAATGTAGAGTTTCTGCCTTACAGTTTTAATTTCAGGAACTTGCTCTTGGAGATTACAGCACTTAGGCCTTTCTATATACGGTTCTCAAATTCAACAAGTTAATTATTTTCTTCCTTACGATTTTTCATTAATATTAATTTAATAATAACTTGATTATAGTTACTTAAAAATAATATTTGACGAAAATCTCTATTGATGTAATTGTATTATTCTGTGATTCATTCGCAATTTGCTAAAGGATTTGTAGCCTACCATAAATCAAACCGTTGACGTTGATTTTTTTCGAATTTCTCAATATCGTACAGAATTATTCCAAGAAGGTTAACAATTTTATTTGGTTAAGGTCCTTATCCAAGTATTCTGTCTAAATGAGACCTTGTTGAGATTTAATAGATTGATTGTATATTGAGTGTAGAATTTGTATGTAAGTATTTTTTTGTATCTAAAATACTTAAGTATACCAATAAAAGAAATCGTCTTTGCCTAAAAAATAGTAACTTCTCCGAATTTGAGAATCTTACAAATAACACTAATCATTTTTTCGATAGTCACAAATTGAAACTGCTTCACTCGGTTCCTCTTAGAGGATGGATAATGAATAGTTTGGAAACCATAGAAATCCTAAAAAAATTGAATTATAAATACACACTTATAAATAATATCACATTTCAGTTCAATTCACCAATCACCTCTCAAAACTATAGTTGTAATTAATAAATCATATTGCGTGGGTATTACAAAGTTAAAATAAAACATATTTCAAATAAATAGTAAATGCTAACATTTTTTGAATACTTTTTAAATGATAAAAATATAGACGGCAGTGTCTTTTGTTTTACCATATATATTTAAAATCAAGAACTGTTAGTATTATCGAATAAATATTTTAGTTTTTGCGGATAAAAAAATTATTTCATAACAAGATAAGGATGTATTAGTATTATATGAGTGTGATTATCAAAAAAGTAAATGTTTGTATAATCAGTAGTAGAATTTGAGGTTTTAGATTTGAAAATCAACATTGGTGTTGTTAGTATATATAACCCTGTATATATATATATGTATATAAATATATATATATATCTTATATATATATGTAACAAGATGGAAATCATGCGTTTTATACATTTTGTAGAATGTATGCATTAAATTTTCATGTAACATCAGATTTAAAATATTAAATTAATGTATTTGTAATAATAGTTACTTCTCTTAAACTTCTTAATATTCTCGCCAACTGTGGTACAATTCTCCTCTAGGGTGATGTTTTTTTTTTTATTATCAATTTACATAAATTAATAATTATAATGCGTATTCCTCAAACTAATAATTTCATTGTCTGTCCCTCAGTCCGTCTTCCCGTCTGTCTGTCTGTCCGTGTGTCTGTCTGTCTGTATATCCGTAACTTCGTGTCATGTCCGTAATTTCATTCGAATTCACGGCGTCCCCCCCCTCACGTATGCTCTTGCAGTCTGCATCTGTGCAACATATGAGGAGGACGTCTGTGTACGTTAATTATTCTACGATATTTTACAGTGCTGTGGTCCCGAGTCGCCATCTGGGTAGTTACGTAATATTAATTGTAGTGAAGTGCTTTATAAAAATGGATAATTTCGCAGCTGGTCCTAGTAGAATATAGTCAAGTTGTAAGAATTTTCAAAATATGGTTGAACAGTGGTAACATTATGAAGAAACACGTCATGGAATGCACCCTGAAGACTTTACGATCCCAACTAGTTCCATTTTCGAGCAACCGTCATACAAGAAGATGGCCCGTGGCAGTATTTTTTCAGTTACTTGATCTATGTGCTTTGAACGTATACATTATCCATCAGGCTCAGAGGAATGCCATAACTATGGTAAGATACAATTTTCTAAAAACGGTGGCCAAACAGCTTCAAACATCGTGGCTGGTGGAACGTATGTATAACGCAAAAATACCAAGAGAAATTCGTTTAGCAATATCTAGAATAACTGGTATCAATCTTTTTGAAAATACGACTACTTTTCCTGAAAATTTGGCACGTAATGAAAAAAAAAACGTGCTGTATCCCTCCTGCTTTTATGCTCGTACTGTAAGCGAGCTATCTGCCTGACATGTTCAAAGAAAGTATGTAATAACTGCATCGGAAAATTTAAATAAGGACATATTCACTTATTGCAAGTTTTTTTGCTAAAAAACATATTGTTATTTTGTATTTAGTACATGATAAGTTGGCAATTTGTTATACAAAATATAATTAAAATGTTCACAATTTATTTTTGTTTCTGAGCATTTTAATTATAATTATAATATGTTTTAGAATTTTTGACTAAAAAATACTGTTAATGTTGAAGAGTAAAAAAATACTATTTGTTTTGTATTGGACGGCATATTTTTAGTCATTTGCTTTCATAGGCATGCATCTACCCTTTCGCAACAAAACTTATTTTATTTTAATGTTTGTGTAATACTTTTTTATATATCATTCTTTATGGGTCCCTGGGACCGCGACTGTATAGTTATGAAAAAAATAATCACCTGGTAAGTTAAAGGTTAACTTCCGGCAGGGGAAATATTAAAAAAAAAATATTTTGATAAAATTCAATATTACTATCTCATGGGAATCGGCTATAAAAAAATAAATACTTATTCTTTAGGAATCAGCATGTAAAAGCACTATAATTTTTTATGGGTACCATCTAGTTTTTTCAAAACAATAAAATAACATTTATATTAAAATAACAAAAAATATATTTAAAAAAAAAATTAATTTTATTATTTATTTATTACACCTACGTGTAATAATTTTTTTTAAATGTCCATCTACAAAATTACTCAACCAATTGAAAAATATTTACTGAAATATTTTCCGTGTTTATTTCCGTATTTGTTTCAAATTTAATATTATAAATAACTAAATCCATTTTGCAAATAGTTTTCCTTTGAAATGTTTTTGTTAGTCTATGCCACTAATTTTAATTTATGGTATACATTGAATGCCGATTAAAAACATGTTGATTATTGAATAAATTGTAATTTTGTACAACGTATTTTCTTTTAATTAATTTATAATTCATTATAACTTATTTACTTTCATGTTTATTTTATCAAACAAGAAAAACATATTCTATGCAGTAACGCCCTTTTTAAATGAATAAAAAGTAACCCATAAAAAGCAAGTTTTTATTATACTCCCTTTCTCATTTACTAGTTGAAACATTTTTTTGCTTAACCTACGCGTTGGGCTTCGGTCGGGCGACGCTACGAAAGGGAGTAATAAAAAATTTCAAGAAATCCAAAATTATACTATAATCATGTTTCGCGTCAACCAGACGTGTTGAAATATTTTTTTGTACAACTTAAGAAGTTGTATGAAAAAACCATTCAAAATTTGAAAAATCCAAAAATTCATTAATTTTAGTTAACGAAAATTTGATAGATTTTCTTAATCGTCGCCACGAGTCTGCTTGCAAAGTTTCAGCTCGATTGGATTACGGGAAAGGGGTTTAAAATGGATCCAAAGTTTTTTCGTCAGACAAGAAGACAAGAAGACAAGCAGATGCCACGAGTTAATATAAAGGGAGTAAAAATCATAATAATTCAATTTTTAAAAATCGGAATAAAATTATAAGATGTTAACAAATAATAAAAATTTGAGGTACCTAACTTAAAGTAGAAGCGAAACTATGGGACAATAAATTTTTCCCTACATTTTCATTATCGATAAATTTACTTTTATCCGAAAAATTTTGCTGGTACCTTTGTCTGTGTAAACCAAAAAAGTTACAAAAATGCGCTTGAGAAATTAATATTTTTTAATAAACTGAACTGTTTTTAACAAGTTTTAAATTCCTAACCATCCACCGAACCGTAAACTTCCTAATATTGTTAATTTTCTGTGCATGTTGTGTAAGGATTAATTACTGCATGCAGGACATCAGGCGTCTTCAATATCCTGTATCAAACCGCGTATGTATTATAGTTGTATTGACTCGACAGTCGTCTCAAACTTCTATCCTTAACTTCAAACCTTACGTTGTCTCGTAAACTATCTCAAGTACCTCTTAGTAAGTAATTGAAATTTTAAGGTTTTAACTTTGTTTCCGATTGATTTTGTATTATTATATAATTATCTGATTCAGAAATTAATTTTGCTACGTCACACTATAACGTATATTCTTCATTAAATGTATGGTTTATAATAAAAAAATGTACACAATATAATATTTGTGTCGTATTGCTATGTTATAAAAGCAAGAATTTACTTTATTAAAGTTATGCACTTGCGTTATGATAATAACTATTTATAATACTTTATGATATGATATGAATTATAATAATACTTTATAAATATTATTATAATTATTTCTTTCAAGTATTATCATTCAGCAATCACTTGACTGTATAGACCAAAAAGAACGCATAACTAGCAATACATTTAAAAGTATTTTAACATATTATTAATATTTAAAGCATCAACTTTGTGGTTAGACATAATAACAGAATGTTAGTAAACTTAGTAAAAACTACTCTTGTGAATTTTTTTGACCATTGAACAAAGGGCTATATGGAAAATGAATTTGGTTATTAATGAGATGACGTTCACAAAAGATGTGGTAACACCCACTTTAGGCACCGCCCCCTTTTACTCTCCCTCGTTAGATCCCTGAATAGTTCAGTAGTTTAATGGTTCATAATCAGTGCATGCTTGTCTCTGACAAGATTAACACGCATGTGAACAATAGTGGTGATAGTTTGACAATACTATGGTTGGGGTGTATAGTGTTGTGAATGTAGTAGTGTAGTGTTGGTCCTGACGAAGAGACGGGTACGTCTCGAAACCGGTAGATCGTAAATCTGGTAGTAGTTTTTACTAAGTTTACTAACATTCTGTTAGTATTTCAAAATCATAAACTCTGCACAGCGTAATCATACATATTTGGAAAAAATCTCCATGATAACGAAAATAATTATATTTAATTGAAGACGAGTTCTGTTAATTATAAACATGAAGAATTATTTGTCTGAATCAGCTTAAAGAAACACAGTCTTAAATTCTTAGGTCAACGCGACTATTTTCAGATGTCAACGCCATATAAATTATGACATATATTGAAATATCTTTTAAACTTTTAAAATACGCTACATTTTTAGTTCTTTTCAAAAGATTTCGGAAAAAAGATTGTTGATTTACACTAACAAAATACATAATTTTAATGTTTTTCGGAAAATTTTTAGGAAAAAAAGAAGAAAATGTTTTTGTGTAAAGATAAAAGAATAGTTTCTTTATTAATTTCGGCTTTTTTATATATCGAGAGAATATTTCGTTTCGGTGTTTCTCAATAAAATGTAGGTGAGTATTAAATTAATATAAATAAAAATCATAATCATTTGCCCTTTGAGAGGCCATCTTGGTCCAGTGGGCATGACACTCTATTCTCATACCGAGTGTTCCGGATTACCGGTGAGGACACAACACATATATTTATGTTATTTTCTCGAGCTGTGTTTTTTTTTTTTTGGCGTAAAAAATAAAACTAGGTAACACGGGTTTCTCAGACTGAGCGTTACGGGTTTGATTCCCGGTGAGTTCACAATAAGTAAATGTGATTTACTCAAATGTGAGTATTTTTATAATATGTTTTCATATTTTTATAATTGGATAACATGGCTTGTTGAAGGGTTATACATTGCTCCCGAAACATGTTGAATTTTCACAATAAAAAAAAGTAACCCATAAAAACCAAGTTTTCACTATACTCCCTTTCTTCGTAAAATATAACAATAATTAAAAACGAATTAAAACATATAACATAACACTAAACTTACAGAAATTTAATATATATCTAAAATATCAGATGTTTTGAGATGTCAAGATTTTGATAGATTCAATTATCATCAATATCGTACCTTATGAATTTCCAGCGTCAAATGATTTAGTCAAATTCAGATTTGAGTAATGTAGAATTCTTCAAAACTAAGCAGAAATCTAAAAGAAATAAATTATTTTTTGATTTTTTCCCCAAAAACCCAATTTTGCTGTCATCTGTGAACCAATTGTCTGTAAATTTTTGAAATTCATAGTGATGTACCTATTATACCGACGGAGTAATTCAAATTTAGAAAATATTCCACGATGTTATTAGGTCGCCGCGCCGTAGCTAATCAAACTTTTCTAATGATTCCAATTTGAAAAAACCAATAAAATTTCTAAAAATTATACTATAATTATTAATTTTTTAACGAAAATTTCATAGATGTTCTTGATCGTCGCCACGAGTCTGCTTGCCAAGTTTCAGCTTGATTGGATCACGGGAAAAGGGTCAAAAATCGATCCAAAGTTTTTGTTGACGCAAGCCGGCAAGCCGGCAAGCAAGCAGGTGCCACGAGTTAATATAAAGGGTGTAATAATTGTAATTGAAAAAAGCGTGAATTCGATTCGAATTCTAAAAAAATTTAGAAAAACTTTTAAAAAAATTGAAGAGTAAAACAAATAATTACATATTCCTTCCTAAGCCTTTACCTTTTAACATTTTTCGGCACAAAAAATGAGGCCTGCATTCACCTTCCTCGCTTACCCATTCACAAAGAGTTTTGCGCCTTCGGCCTACAATGCTCCCGGCGAGCTAAGTGGTGCCGGCGCCGGTACAGCCTGCAAGGATCATTCTCCGGCGGACGCCGACAGTCGATAGGGCGTCGCGACGCCGGCCGAACGTCTGCGCGAGCGATACTCTGCGCCAAAAGCCCAGACGCCTTCGCCGTGAAAAGTTGTGTCGAGAGTGATAAAAAATAACGACGATTCCAATACGGATGTCTTCTTAGAAATATATAAAAATATTTCCGAGGGCTGAAATTTTACGACCCCGTTTTTGCGAAAAAGTGACGGCAAAATAAAGTTTTCTGTTTTGGATAAATGTTTGGTGTTTGCCGCGGTGCGGTTGAAAAATTCACCAGCAAATGCTAATATTGTTGGCACGTGAATCGACTTCGATATTCCCATTGGAGTTTAAGTTCACCACTGACTCGAATAAATTCCTTCACATTGTTTCAAGTTCTATTTGATTTTAAGAATTGCGGTTTCTTTGTGAATAAAACGGATCATTTGAACATTGTTATCATAAATTAAGTAATATTACATGGTGTCGGAACTCAAAAGTGCTTGTTTGAACGTGTATTCATTGTGCGTTTTAAAATATATATTGTTTCCCGTAAAAGCATGATATTATTTTTAACATTAATTAAAATGTTTATATATAAAAAGTAAGACTATACGTGATAATATAATATACAACTGTGAAAATGTGGTTTGTGGGAAAACATCTTGTGGCAATTCTTTCAATATTTCAACTTTTAGGTGAGTAAAAATATTTATTGTAATAAAAAATATTAATTTTTGTGATGATTCAATTATTCTTATTTTTGTTTTCCTTACAATAATTGATCGAAATCATTTTTATTATTCGAATTATCGGAGCGATGACTCATTTCTAAATTACTTCCGATACATTAATTCCTTTGAAATGTTAACCCAAACGCAAGCAATTAAGGCTTACATTTAACAAAATAACGAACGCTCCCATGAAATCATTACTGGTTGTAGTTTTGTAAAAATGTCGAACAAAATTTATTCAACAAGCCTTTCGTATGAATAATATTAGTGAATTGTTTTAATATATTAATAATATACTTTTATAATAAGTATGTGTATCGTTCAAAAAAAAGAACTTTTATAATACGAACAAATGTTATCAGAAAAAAATAAATATAATTAAAGCAGACAGATTAAATAAATACAAGCTTCGTTGAAAAATGTGTATTGAGAACGTAATCAAAAAATATGTATTTGTAATAAAAACCAATTTGCAAACCACTGCCCTTAATGATGACGAAGTTTTTTTTAATATGTGATTTTCATTGCTGTTACGTTCTTCCTTAATTATACTTTTAATAAACTAAACAATTCTGAACTAATTAATAAAGATAAATAAAGGTCAGTGTGCTTTTTTAATTGTGTTTATAAAAACCTCACATAAATTGTCTTTCAATTATTGTTGATCTCTTGGAAAAGTATTTTAATGAGGACCGGCTATATCAACTTGGATTTTGGTAATCTTTCGTAAAATCCACAGATTTTTCAAAAAAAAATTGGTGAAAATGCAAAGATCGATGGTTTAAATAAATATCATTATATACCGATTGTAAAGGTTATTATTCATGATGATGGGTTATTATAGATATACCTAAGTTAATGTTACCACATCTTGGGTATTAATCATCTCGTCGCTCGTCTGGGTAATGTATAATGAATAATTTTGAATGTTTGGAAATTAAAAGAAATTTGAACTAGGGTTAATTTACTTAAAAATATTACTACGTTAACTCTTCTCCTCTTCTTCCAATATTACCGTTACAACTACCCTTATACCAGTAACTGCGGATCGTTTTTTTAGTACCCATTCATTATATTATATTTGAACTTAATAATTAATATTTTATATTATATTTGAAAATTTATATTTGAACAAAATTCTATATTAAAAAAGTACTTGATACTTCACCTGTCGATGAGAGATACTGTTTTTCTCGAAATTTAAGTAGAAAAAAAATCATAAAATATAGTTAACTCGGGGTAAGAAAACGAGGTTAACATTATTTTATATGTTATACTAAGTTGATTGGTACGACTGGCCCAAAGTCAGCAAGTGGAAATTCGACCATGAATTATTCTTGATGGTGCAAACAAAAGAAAAATAAAGTGTTGATGACATGACAGAGTACTAAATATTATTTATATATTTACGTTATCCCAAATTATAATGATTCCGTTGTCTGTCCTTACATCCGTCTGTTCGTCCGTCCGTTCGTCCATCCGTCGTAACTCCATGTAACGTCCGTAACTTTCTAAAGTATAATTTTTTATAACTTTTTTCTTTTATTAATTTTTTTTTCTCTATTTTTTTAATTAATAAATAAGTACTTAAGGAACCGCCATGCAAAAGTGCCATCATTTTGACGGGTTTCAGCTAGTATTTATGATAATATTAAAAGAGATATCAAATTACTTAAATTTATCATAATATTAATATTATGATGTATTAAAATAGATTATTATTTTTCCCTGTTTTTCATCTATTTATTTTTCCCTAACAATAATCAATGGGAACAGAAAGACCCTTTTCTGTTGATATTTTTACTGTACCTAAAACAGGGAAGAGTTTCTAGTAGAGGACGTACCATTGGTTTCCGTTTCAAATTACACATTGGGAAATATAATGAGCCTAAATAAATATTAGCTCGACTTGAACCCGGTAGTACGGATAATTGAATTACGATGGACCGAAAGATGTGGTAGTAGAAAGCGCTATAAGATGAAAAGAGAAGAAAGGATATAACGCATTAATGGGGGAAAGATAAGATAGAGAAGCAGGATGATGTATAGATAGTAAAATATGTGGCTCGGTAATTAGACAAAGACTGATGTCACATTGCTTTAAGGTACTTGCCTGTTAGAGCATTTCGAAAAATATTAAGATCAAACAAAAAAATCAACAGCCTACCGGATAACATCAGAACGATTATAAACGTTAATTGCCTACAAAAAAACTAACTAGCTATCACGCCGGTGATAGGTAGATTCGTGAAATCGTCAATTATCTGTACTATATTGAAATTAAATAAAAAAATAATTAGAATCGTTTAATTAATTTGAAACTTCAATTTATTGAAGAGTAGAGGTATGAGATGTAGGTAGTATATAGTAGTAGTAGATGTAGTAATTGAAATCCACATTCATACATGACCTAACCTCTTCAGATGTCCGAGCGCGCATATCCTATCATATTATCTCGGATATCACCTAACTTACTAACTAACTAACTAACCATCACGCCGTTAGGGTAGGCAGAGAGGATGTAACGCCATATTCTTCTATCTTGACACATCGCTTTTGCTTCTGCTACATTCATACATCTCCTCATACATGTTCTACAATTATTGAGGCTTTTAACAGTGCCATATTCCAACACTTTTAGTATCTGATCGTGCCAGGCCTGTCACGGACGCCCTCTATTCCTTTTGCCTTCAACACTCGCCTCAAATATTTTCCCAACTATCTTTTCCTCACTCAATCGTTCTACATGATCAAACCATCTCAGCACTCCTTTTTTTATATTATCTATCAATTATTCTGCCTACAAAAAGCAATCAAAACATTTTTAATCAAAAATCGTAAATAAATATATAAAATCGTGATCCAAGGCTCGCGGGTTCGAACCTTACTCCAGACTAACAAGTTAGTCCTATATTCATAGCACAAGCGTTTAGCTTAATTTGAAAATAGTAAGAATATTGATGTGACACGTACTCCGTGTTCGCATCATTATTTAAAAAAAAAAAAAAAAAAATACTTAATATTTTCGGCATAAAGTGAGGATGCATAAAGTCTCACTTCTATAGAAGATATATTATCTACGTTGAAATTGTAATATTAGTTAAAATCTTACTGTTATGAGTATGTTGATTTTATATGAGGGGTATAAAAGCAAACGCGGTAATATCCAAAAAAGAAATGTTTTTAAATGCAGTCACAGAGGAAAACCAATTTAGAATTTTATAAGAAATATAAATTATATAAGAAATAAAGCACTATCACTTCCAAAACCATGTTTTCAAATCAAATCAAATAAATGCCGCGATGTCTACTTCTACCAATCAACCCCCAAGAATGTGTCACGTGACAAAAGGGCAGCATCATACTAAAGTGACAGTTGATGTCGATTTTAGACAAAAATAATATCCAATTACAGCAATGTCCACTATTTGATAGCAAACACAGTAATTTCCACGTCCAATCCATAAGAAGTAGATTTCATAATATTCCAGAGATTTCCTTGAATATGACTACGATATGTGTTTTGTATTTATCTCAGAAACACCGCAGCATCTATGCTTTTAAACTTCTCATTACTTACCCACATTCTCACCATTACGCCGTTTCTTCGCGGGGCTAGGCAGAGAGGATAGAGCGCCATACTCTTCGGTCCAGAAACACAACTCTCGCCTCGTCTACGTTCATACATCATACATACAAGATAGGCGAATGATGAGATTCCTAAAAGAACAATCCTCCAGTATCTGATTAATCTGGTCATATCACGTCTTCCGTGGTGGTCCTCTCTTTTCTTTACCATTATTTCCCCGTTCATTCGCTCAACATTCCCAAACCATCTGAGTGACTCTTTTTTCATTCTATCATCTATTCTAAAATCAGATTTACATTCTTTCCTAACATCTTTACTCTTTACTTTTTTATAGATGGATTTGCCACACATATGTCTAAATGATCTCATCTCTACCGCATGCAGTCTACTTTTATTATTATATATACATATTTTTTGCAACGCTTTACAAATTTGATAAAAATAGTCAAACCACATTTTTTTGAATTTGAGAGTTATTTTAACGGTGATGGGCGTGATGTGGGTTAGAAAAATATTGAGTTTATAGAAAACTAGCGTTCTGTGCCGATTTATTAACATATTTATTGAAAAAAAGTGTGTCGGGAAGGTGTCTAAATAGTAACAATGTTTCTAATTTGTCTAGAAAGAAGGTGGATGGGATGTGCGGGAGAGTGGTAGGGAATTATTATATATATTATATTTTCGTCAAAGTTGTAAAATATCGAGGGACGGGAAACGGTATCATTTTACAATTTGTATTGAATTTAATTAGAAGTGTGTTAAATTTATATTTGGGGAAGGGAGTAGTATAAAGTGAAATGTTTTCCGTAAGGTACTAAAAAATAAGTATGCAAAATTTAGGTCAGATCTGACACGCGGTGTTAATTTTACACAGAATGTATGGGAGTGGTGAGAGAAGGGTAACAGAACGAAGGGAGAGAAATTTATTTTCTACAGGGCCCTAAAAATAATTATGCAAAATTTGGGTCAGATCAGAAAGAAAATATATTGGTGATGATAGGGCGGGGTAAAAGGAGGGAGGAATGGCGCATAAGTTTTCCGCAGGGTTCTAAAGATAAATATGCAAAATTCAAGTCAGATTTGCAAAGAAAACATGTCAGAAAAGGGAATGGAGTAAAGGAGGAGGTAAAAAAGTGTTGTGTGTTTTCAGTAGGGTCCTAAAGAATATTTATGTAAGATTTAAGTCAGTCTGTCAAGCGGTATAAAATTTTTTAGAAAATGTATTAGGATAATGAGGTGGGTAAAAGAGGAAGAGTGAAATGTTACCTTTGCTACTCGCCGGTTCCTGAAGAAAAAGCGTGCAGAATTGGGTCAGATATGTCAAACGGAACTTATTTGTATAGAAAATATATCAGTGGGAAAGGGGTGGGGAAAGAGGGAGTAAAAAATATTGTTTTTCTTACCCACCGAGTCCTATAAAATAAATATGCATAGTTTGGTGCAGATCACTCAAACTTTGTAGATTTTTTTAAAGAACATATCGACATACAGATAGCCAAACATTGAGTTTTATAGGTATAGACTAATAACTGTCCAAATCCGTATAAAACTAATTTTTATCATTTCGTGGGTTGGATACATTCTGCGTAACTACGTCCAATCATCGTTCTACAGTTTTCTTCATGTTTGAGTTTTCTGTGCTTTTTGTGTCGCGTTTCTCCGACCTTTTTCTAGTCTTTTGCTTTTTGACCAGAAAGGTCGTAAAAACACGCAAGAATACCACATAAAACTCAAACTAGAAGATTTTGAATGACCGCGAAGACCAAAGAACATTTTTAATGTACAGTTTGGTTTCCGACCTTAGATAAAAGATGGATAAAGAAGAAAAACTTACTTATTCAAAATACCATCTGAGTATCAAAATATTTCAACAATAATGGTGATTTATTTGTTATCGCGCATTAGAAAAAAATCGAACAGTAGAAGTTTCTTCAAGGGTACATATATTAAGTTAGTACCTGCTAACTATTTATTATCCCGCTCTGATGAAGAGGGGGTTGTGGGGTTGGTGAGCAGTAATATTTGAAAGGTTTTGGTGAATAAGGGTTTTATTCCTGGCGGAAATATTAAAATGGATACGTATAAAATAAAGCAGTATAGTATTACTTCTTTAGGTTGTTAAAATGACTAAGCAAAAATATGATTACATTTTGAATATTTTCAAAGACAGGATTCCAATTTGTGTATAAAGATATTTATTATATCTTTATATACAAATTAGAATATTTAGATATTTTTATTATAACAAACAGAATGATAAAAATGTATGAATAATAAAATAAAATTAAACTTCAGTGCCGTTTCAACTAAACTCTATGTCTGCATGTCTATATCTATACCAGTTAATGTGTATGTAAAAGTAAATTAATATTAATACGTATAAAAAAATGGTTAATGGAATGTACGGGAAAATAACTTTAATTGTGGGCTAGAAAAGCAAAGGCAGCGATATAAAAAAAATGAATAAAGTCGAGAATTAATAATTCACAATGAAATAAATTCGACATTTGATAGGAAACATAAACATAAGATTTATAGAAAACATGATTGTGGAATTTTAAATTTATAAAGCTCGGTGACTGCATTCAAAATATTTTTTAATATTGCTGCATTGAGTTTATACCCGACTTTTCTGAAATTATGCGAATTGTTCTGAAGATAGGAGTATTAGTTAAAATTATCATTATTTTATTGAAATACAAAATTTTCATTTTTAACTTGTTAATAATATTTTTATGTGTACATAGATAAATTCTAAGTTACAGGATTCTGTTAAGATAAATAAATTATTAAATCTCACAGAGACGAAGTTATGAATGTGAGAAACGTATGTGGAAGTCTTTTTATTCGATGGCTCAAGGCTAAGGACGTGTATGAGCAGGCTTAAGTGACATAATTCAACGTTCACCAATTCCACCGTAAAAACATTCACACATTATCCAAGTTTTGAAATTTCTATTTATTTTCAAATCTGAGAATTTTTCGTTTATTTGAATGGACTTGCTTTATGTTAGGTTCTTACGATTGAATTAGTGAACATTGCATTGTGAAAAGAAATCACTTAAGCCAGTTCATAAAGGTTGTAAGTACTGAAATTTCATTAATATACTATATTTATCGAGTAATGTTTGCCTTAAAATATTATATTTAACATTTAAACAGATACCTACATTTTTTTAATAAATGGATTTTATTAACAAAATATGATTCTATGTTACCATATACATTGTTAGTTTTAAATCACCCTCGTGAATGAAATGATGCATTCCGAAACCGGTCACATGGTAAATAAACTCAAATTTAATTATAATTATGGTTAAAAAATAATAACAAGATTTTTGCATCAAATATTAAAAAAATATATATTTAACCTGTATATTACCACATATTACTTTATCACGAAGTGGAACATTTTTCCAACTTTTGAACTACTAAATAAATTGTCAGCGTTTCCCCGCGGAATGAAATATTTTTAATCAATCAAATTTTTTTATTAATCACAAATCATTGGACATTGGAAACTTAATATGGAACAATTTTCCGTAATTCGTACTTTGTAAATACTGAAATACTTTACTTGTCGCAAATTGCACGGATTCACAGTTCACATTCTATGGTGATCCCAGCTGTCACAATAAAAACTGTCTCGAGCGCGATACTTTCGGCGCTTTTATAGAAAACGATCTTCTCGAATCTTCTAGTTTATTCTCGATCATTCGAAATTATTCCAGAATTATACAAATGTGCAATTACTTAGTATTGTGCAGTTCCTCTCGATTGCAGAATCTCATGATACTTTTTGATATAGGGGACACCACATAAGACAGAACTTGTTGACTTAAAATATATTTGAAAAGCTGGTAAGATTTTAAATGTTCGCGGCTTACAATGAGCTTAAAAGCTTAAACACGCTTATGGCTTAGTGCGATAATCAAAATTTGGCGTGCTAACACGCCCATGGCATATTGATGGTTCAGTAAAAACAATATCCAATAGTGGTAAAATTTTCTGAAATGATTATAAAATTGACAAAAAGAAACTAACGTATCAAAATAGTGATAAATGTTTATTTATTAACTATTCGATTCACGCTTTGTGAAAGTTAACGCTCTGGAGTGACAACCATTTTGATTTATTTTCATAATTATCTTCATGGCAATAACTTGGTGTAGTATCTGATAGATTTAATAAGACAGATTACATACAGAGCGAGTATTTCCTAACAACGTACAAATTTATCCGATTTCAACCCTAATGAATGTACTATTCAACTTATTTGTAATCCCTTTTATCGCACTCAAATATGAGCGAATGTGGGCGTATGATAATATCCTTTGATAAGAAATAACATGTGAATATGAGTGAAATACACAAATAATGATATTTAATATATAAGGCGAATATGGGACCATAAATAGTTCTTGTAAATTTTGAGCAAACATAATTATTGAAAGATAACAGAATTGTAGAAGTTTTAGAACAACAGAATTGTAAATGTGAATTGTGAATTTTAACAGAATTGTAGAAGCGAGTAATTATATACTCGCTGTAACCCCTAAAAATTGACGGGACTTTTATTCAACCATATAAAAGTTACATGAAGTAACGCGGACGGATGAACGAACAGACAGACAGACAGATGGACGGACGGACAGACAGAAAACGAAGTTATTGTAATTGGGATAATCTTATTATTATTAGTATAATTATAATTATATAGGGGAACTGGGGGCATAACCGCCCCCGTAAGATAAATTTAGAATCTAAATGAAGTTGTCTCTATTTTCATTTGTATTTTATTCTAATAACAGCATTCATTAAATTGACATTTAAGTTATTTAACATAAGAAGCGCGGCCGTCCCATTTTTGTCGTTTGATCCACATTGATCGTCTATAACTTTTTTGTTTTTTTATCAAGGTCGGTGAAACTTTTTGACTTTTAGTAATTTTATGTATTTATATAATTCATAATGTTTTCAATTTTATAACAAGAATAGTTTATTAAAAGAAATGAGATATACCTAGAAATACCGCTTGTCCCTTTTTTGTCCCGTCATTGTTTCGACGTAGACAAAGATGAAAATTATGTGATAAACGCGTTTTCTTACCTTGAAAAAAATGATAATAGACCAAATAATGAGCGTTGAGGTGATTGGGTTGTGAAGAAATTGATGGAACCGTACATCAATAAGGGAAGAAATGTTACTTGTAACAACTTTTTAACTTCACTTTTGTTAGCGGAATATTTGAAGCCCAAAAATACTAGTATCGTAGGCACAATCAATAGAGCTCGCAGAGAAATACCCGTATCCGTGAAGATCGCAAAAGAAGAATTATACAGTAAGTTTGTGCTTAAAACATCATTGACTGTTAATCAGGTTAAATCTAATAAAAATGTTCTAATGTTCAGCACTATGCATTATAATATAACAATAGTTAAAGTTCAAAGAAAAAACCTGAGACGATATTATTCTATAACAACTCGAAATATGGAGTAGATATCGTAGATCAAATGACTTGTAAATATACAGTAAAGGCAGCTTCAAGTCGTTGGCCAGTTCATACATTTTATAATTTGTTAGATTTCGCGGGTATAAATGCGTGGGTATTGTATAAAATAATCAACAACCGCAAAATTAAACGCAGAGACTTTTTATTGCAATTGGGAGAAAATTATATGTCTAGTAGAAAAAAAATCATTCCGAGAGATTCCATAAGAGAGAGAAAAGATATACAAGATGTCAGGTCAAGTCAAAATGCTCACATACTAAGTCATATGAGAAGTGCCACCTATGAAAAAAAACTGTCTGCATTAAATGTACACGTAAAGAATATTATTTATGCGTTTATTGCTGTACACATAATGATAACTAGTTTAAAAATATTTAAAAATTTATTACAGTAACAATTACGACTATGCGAGTAGCGATGATTTTGATACTAAACCAAAAAACATTAATATAATAATAATAATAAGTTTTTTATTCATTTTTTTGGTCTTGTGTTACACCTCGTCTGCCTAGCTAGTAATGTTTAACATTAGACTTATAATTCATTATTTGTTACGTATTTATTTGCAGACAATAAGGATTTGATTTAAGTTAATTAATAAACGTGTTTCAAATATATATTTTTAATTATATTTATGCTATCACAAATTTATGTAACACATTTTTTATAAGCTTATAACGCCCCACTTGGTGAAACTTGTTCTGGGGCAGTTATAATTAACAAATCACTGTAATAACAATATTACTGAAGAACAATATACAAGAAAAATCTTTACATATATAATAATTCTATATAATAATTATATAAAATATAAAATATTTATATAAAATAAAAGTAGTTTTAATCATAACTTTCATGCGTTATACCAATATCATTATAATAAATAGAATGGGACAAATATGTCCCCGACGGCGATTCTAGTGTTAAATGTAAATTTAGCAAGGTTTCACTATATTTTTATATTTCAAAACACAAAGCAAGAAAAATCGATTAGGCCCCATTGTGGGGCATAACCGACCCATTAAAAAATCTTAGGGCACAGAAGTTTTTTATTGTATTTTTATACTGTTACATTATATTAACTGGTTTCTATGGATATATTTTTTGTAATTTTAATTATAAAGTTGGTGTGCTTCCATACTGTCAGAATTACCATCAGACAAAGAAAACATTGTCATCCAAATGCATATGTTGTCGATGTACTCGTGGAATACACCATTTGTGATGCATGTTCTTGCATGTATCACAAACCAGTCTATCTGAAAATTTTTGAAAGAAATGACACGTTTACAAATAGAACAAGCATTCGTTGTTTCTGCCTTTGGTACCGTTATTTTATGTTTTTTTAATTTTCTGTGTCATTTTAAACTTCATTTCTATTTTTCAGCAATACTGACTAGTCTGCCTTACAATTGACTCCTCGAGACTTTGTTTCATAATTTTAATGTTGGCAGAGCTGGTTAAAATATTTTCTTTATTATATATGTAATAACAGATAAGAATATTAAAAACATGTTTGAACATTGTTGCCTTAAAGACCTCTTTATTTTTAAACAAAAAAATATTGTGACAGAGTTAGAGAACTGTGTTTAGGAAATTATGTAATTTAATATTATGAAAACAACTTTGAAGTAGCCAGCTGTGTGGATCACTTATTTATAAAATTGAATTATAAATATTTGAGCAAGTTTCCTAAACACGTCATTACATTCTCATTCATATTTCATTTCAATCAATTTGAAAAGTCTAATAAACGAATAATTTATAGGCTGCAGGCATGCGATAATGTTTTAAATTACACCTTATTACGACAGTACTTCTCCATTAGCCTTTGTTTAATATAACAGCTTAATGAAAACTAGTTACAAAGAAACGTTTTTAAAATTTTTATCACAATGGCTTGAAATATGAAAAAGCCACTGTCTACAAGAGAACTCATCTAAATATAGGCTACTCAAGACAGCAAAAGTGCATCAAAGTGGAAGATGAAAGAGTTGGTTGTAACAAAACCTGAATGAGCTCTTTGAAAATGGTGAATCAATGTGATGTAAAATTTAAAAAACTCAACAAGAAAGATTCAAGGCTTTCAAAATGGTTTTGGAACTAGTTTGTTTAAAATCCAATATCGAATATTTTATATTGGACGAAATAATTAATGCCTCCCATGCACTTGTAATATTATCACGTATTCGCGTCGGTGGAAGATAAAATAAAACATTGAAAATTATTCAAATTCTATTTAAAATAAAAAGTTACTGGGTACTAACTTAACTGAAGGATTATTTCGGAATTCGCAATAATCGTCACTACATTATTCTACTTGTCTCTGAAACACTATTTCACGTCACTTCTATCACACTAAATCACTACTTAGCGTACGTGGGGTAACTCTGTTACTTTATCGCTGGCACGGATCGCTCTCTATCAGTTTCACACTCTCCGCGCGACACTTCCGTCTTTTATATAAACTTCGATGTTCTAGAAATTTCGCACATTGCGCACTTTCACTTTTCTTATTATTAACATGTTTAGTTCTAAAGCGTTGGAGAATCCTCGATTGAGTGTGTTTCTTCTTATTTATACAATCTTGTGACAATATCTTATTGCAGAAACTGTTAAATATTTCGTCTGTATAAAATATAATAAGATATTTTAAATGAATGAATTAATGAGGCTGGCGTGAGACTGGGTCTTAACATGAACGTGAGTAAAACAAAGTTCATGGTGTTTAGTAGGCAAGATCACACGGGACCACGCCTCGCATTGAATGGGGCTGGTATAGAGAGAGTGACAAAGTTTAAATACCTTGGAAGTATCCTAGCGGAAGACCTCGACCCAGAAACCGAAGTCAAATGCAGAATTGAAGCATCGCGAGCTGCTTTTAACAAAGTGAGACAGATATTCTGCGATGACAATCTTAACCTGAAACTTCGACAGCGACTGGTCAAATGTTATATATGGTCAGTCCTGCTGTACAAAGTGGAATCGTGGACCCTCAAAGTGAGTAGCATGAACCGGCTGGAGGCGTTCGAAAGGTGGATACATCGAAGAATGCTCCGGATACCCTGGACGGATATGGTCAGCAACACAAGAGTTCTTCAAAGAGCTAGAGTGAATAGAGAGTTGCTGACAAATATCAAAATCCGAAAGGTATCGTATATATCATGTGCTCAGAGGAGAAAAATATGAATTGCTCCACCTGATTCTTATGGGCAAGGTAGAGGGTCGTAGAGGTGTTGGAAGGAGACAAATTTCCTGGCTCCGCAATATACGCGACTGGACGGGCATAAGAAGTGTTGGAGAGCTGTTTCGTGCTACCCAGGACAGGGACGCTTTCTCTAGGGTGAAAGTCAACGTTGGGGGGACCTGACATGACACCAAAAGAGAGAAGGAAGATATTTTATAAAGAATATAACATTGCAACATAGATCATCACCAATGTTGGCTCCACAAATCTTGACCACCTCCAGAGACTTTCTCCACTAGTCTCAGTCTTGTGCCAGCTCTCTTCAGTTTTGGATTTCAAAGGGATATCTTGAAATAGATTTTCACTCAACCATTAGTCAATTTTAGTATCCCAAGCTTCGTCAGTTTACCGATCTTATGTTCAGCACTTCGGAGTTTGTTGTTCAGTCTCTTTCTGCACATGACCCAACCACCGCTGTGAGTTTAGCTCCTTACAAAGGTCATTGTTGTGGTTATACGTATCTTAAAATAACATTTTGATTATATTGATGAAGAGTATTATATTATTAAAAAAGTTAAGTGCATAAATAATTATTTTTGTAAAACAAATATAAAATTCAAAAATATTTCAATTAATTGGCAAATAATAATTATATATAATGTCTGCTTGTCTCGTAATATTTTTTCAAACTCACTTATTAATTAATGTACGAGTAAGCATAAATTCAAATAACATATTTTAATATCAACGGCAGTCATTGAATATAATATTAATACATATTAAACTGGTATATAAAATCTCTAGAAAATGTTAACTGATACACAAATTACTTTTCTTTAAGAGACTTCTACACAAATTACGTGTACTATCAATATAATTAGTTTTTTCAAACAAAAATAAGTCCTTGTATTATAAAATTAAGACTAATATCTCTCCCTGTCTGGACTGTCTCCTGGGACGAATCTTGAACCCACCGATTTCCACCTAACCATGCATGAAATTCCGTCATTAAACAGTTTTAACAATAAATTAGCCGCGTGAGATGTTTTTTTTTTTTCAATGATACTATAAAAAAATAATATTAGAAAATATTATAAACTAACATTTTCATGATCGTATTATGTGTCTGCTAGGTGTTTGTATATATGTTTTTTGGTTTCAATTTCATATTTATTCCAATTTTTTATTTTCTGATTTTGGGTTGTGTTAAATTAAATTTTGAGATGTTTAATATATCTCTAAATCTCGTAGATCAAAAATCGCTTCTTATATTCAATATTGTATGTTGAGTAGCTTGTTGTTCTTGTGTTTAGGACACACGCCTCTTGATCCAAAGGTCGCTATATTCGCTTATTCCAAACTTGCAAGTTAGTCATTTTTTCATAGCACAAGCGCTTAGCTTAGTTTGAAAATAATAAGAATATTAATGTGATGAATTTTCAATTTAAAAAATTAAGGTTATTTTTTTTTTTTTGTATCCTACTTAAATATATTACTTTCGTACCTTGAATTCTTTATATGTTGGGCAATTATTTAAAGCTCTTTCATAAAAAAACACATTTTGAAATATTGATTGTTATCTTTCTCTTCTAATGCCGCATGGATCTTTTGTCCCTTTGGCCTTTTTCGCGAGGATCTTTTGTTCTTGAAACTGCATTAAGTATCTCGTGCACTTTCTTAGACATCTTCGTGTACGCTCTTCGATTGTTAGAACTATAAATACGAGTGACCTCTGATTTATCTAATTACTCCAGGTCTTTTGCAGAGTTCCATTGTTTTTTATTGATTTATTTTATTTATTTCAATATACGGTACAAAAAATACCTATTACACAATAGTACCTATCATTATAATACAAGGAATCGAAAAAGTTGTTTTTGTTTAAATTCCCTGAAAAATACTTATTAAAATGATAACAAATCGAGGTGTTTGAGTTGTTGGAAACAGTTTTCACTGATTGCGATGATATGCGTTACAGTTGTGACTATTTTAAAATGTCAATGCTCTACAAAAGCAACTATAAAAAGTCTAATATAATTCAAAATGATACTTACCGTTGGGACACCCAGTATTACCTGGATATATTTAGATTCGCGTTACGTAAATTTGCTTTTTTTGAGTTTGTATTTAATTCAACAATACACTGTTGCCAACAAAAACACCAAAAAATGTTTTCTTCTTGTGAGTGACTTTATTCTTATTCATCGAAGGAACATTAAGAAAATGAAGAAAAGCAAAATCTGTTCAGAGCACAACCTGCTTGAGATTTCTGAGGAACGAAATCGAGGGTACTTGAAAAGAAAAGCAAAAATCTCCGTGCTTTATCTTTCTTCGCGTTAGAGAGAAAATTTTGTACTTAAGTCGTAAAGAAGAATCAATTGCCAAATCTATATATTTGTGTTAAAAATAATTTGCTTTTATCTAATAAAAATGAAATAAATAGTATGTTTATATATAAACAGTATCTAATAAAAATGAAATATAAGGTACACAAAGTAAAGATAAATTATATAATTATCGGTACATTTACATCTAGTATTAACCGAGTTAGTTAAAATATTTTTAAAAAAATAACCCATACAAACCAAGTTTTTATTATACTCCCTTTCTCATTTACTAATGGAAACTGGTTTGGCGCTTAACCTACGCGTTGGGCTTCGGTCGGGCGAAGCTACGAAAGGGAGTAATAAAAACTTTCCAAAAATCCAAAATTATACTAAAATAGGTATCGCATTACCAGACGCGTTGAAATATTTTCATGCAACTTAATAATTTGTATGAAAAAAAACATTGAAAATTAGAAAAATCCAAAAATGTATTAATTTTTTTTACGAAAATTTGATAGATCTTCTTGATCGTCGCCACAAGTCTGCTTGTAAAGTTTCAGCTCGATTGAATCACGAGAAAAGGGTTAAAAATTGAATCCAAAGTTTTTTCGTCAGATAAGCAGACAAGACAAGTAGACAAGCAGACGCTACGAATTAAAATAAAAGGTAGTGAAAATCAGTTCTAATACAGTGAACTTGTGTAAGAAATGGTGGCGTAGGTTATTTTGCAATATGAATTGAATGAAGTATTGATAGTATGAAAGATAGCGAGTGTTGATTTCACTAGAAATGCAGAATGTTCGCGAAAAACGAAAATCGCACAATAAGTTGAACCAGATATATGCTAGAAGATGGTACCTACTAGCGAAGGGAAAAACTACATTTCAAAATGAAGACTACAACACACACACGTTCACCAGTTTGAAGACTACAAAGTGTACACTACAATTGTAGTAAAAACTACTTGAAGTGAAGTAATTGTAGTACTACGAAATGAAGTGAAGTAAATGAAGTGAAGTAATGAAGTGAAGTAACGAAATGAAGTAATTGTAGTATTAATGAAGTGAAGTAATGAGATGAAGTAATTGTAGTATTAATGAAGTAAAGTAATGAAATGAAGTAATTGTAGTACTAATGAAGTGAAGTGTAATGAAATGAAGTAATGTAGTACTAGTGAGTAAATATTTTTTTCCCAAATAAAAATTTGGTGAGCTAAATAAAAAAAAAAGGTTGCCAGCCAGATTTCTTCATTCGATTCCAAAAAATTATCAAAACTTGGGGTGGGGGGGTTGTTGCAGTTTCCAGAGATTTCTTCGCTTAGCTACATCAACTTCCCAAAAATTTCTTCATGGGTCTCAAAATTTTTCAAACTATGGGGGGGAAGGGTTGTTACAGTTTCCAGAGATTTCTTCATTTAGCTACATCAACTTCCCAAAAATTTCTTCATGGGTCCCAAAATTTTTCAACCACGGGGGGGAGGAGTTGTTACAGTTTCCAAAGATT
>JADDOH010006462.1:0-46564 GCA_016648135.1 Agrypnia vestita
GGTCTTGATTACTGTAATACTGTCACGGAATCGTGGCTGTGGGAGGCAAATGAAATACTGGAAATAGTTTTAAAAATTTATTAATTAAATTAATTTATTGGACAGAAATTTAATCGCAGCACCGTTTTTTGATCTATACCTGTAAAATTCAATGTCTGTCTGTATGTTTGTTCTCTATACAAATCTATACCGATCGTCCGATCCAACTCAAACTTTGCAAACTTATTCTTTAGGACTAGGTGGGCGACATTTCCCTCTCCCTCTCTACCCCACCCCCTCCCCCAGATATATTTACTGTGTAAATCTAAACCGTTTGACCGATCTGACTCAAATTGCACACGTTTCTTAGGGATCCGGTGGATAACATATGTGACATTTCCCCCCTCCCTCAGACATATTTTGCACGCAAATCTGTGCCGTTCGACCGATCTCACCCAAATTTTGCATACACATTTTTTTGGATGAGTTGGGTAATATAGGCGCCTTTTCTTCTTCCCCTGTGTAACCCATTCGTTTCCCCAGATATATTGTATGTGCAAATCTAGACCGATTGGACGCAAATTTTGCATTCATATTCCCGACGGAAAAATATGCCACATTTCTTCGCTAGACATCCTATCCATCACAGCCTTGATTAAATGTGAACATTGTTTTAATTAGACGCTTTGCAAAAAAATGGAAAATTTGTTTTCCCCCACAAATGTATTTTCAACTTAATCCTGCAACGCCGGGTATGAACAGTTAGTTCAAAATAAATTTCATAACTTGCACTAATTCACACTGCACATATTCGCTGCACTTTTGTCTATCCCCAGGTTGTTCCGCTCATTTTACCAAGTACCCACTCTGATCTGGTCTCTGGTAGATTTGCTTTTCTGTTTTCGCTTTGTCAAACAACTCTCAAAACTTGTCAAAATATAACTGTCCTCGTGCGCGCTTACACCAACCATTCTTTTAATAATTTTTCTGATATAAATTAATTACAAAAATTAAGTCATTCACAACTATAGTAATTTTGGATATCTTTTGGAAGCACCTATACAGGGTGCCTCATAGCTAGTAGAAGAAACCTGACAGGTGGATTTCTGCTTCGATAATGAGTCAAAAATGTTCACGCAAACGTGACCTAATGTCAATAGTTATGGAGAAATGTTATTTTTTTATTCAATATTTCTGAGTTATTTTTTGCAAAAAGTTGAATTATCATGACAGTAATCTATAAAGATTTTGAAAAATTCATTCGGTTTAATACACGTCGAATAAAACGATAGAAACCTTGTGAAAATTAAAAATAGAATGTTTTATAAGATTTTATCATTTTATTTGAGTTGTATTGTAGAGAATGAAATTTTTTATAATCTATATAAATTATTGTGATGCTAATTCAACTATATTGAGAAAAAAAAATGCGAACTTTGATATTGCATGAAAATTTTTGACTCATTACCAAGACAGGAATCCACCTGTAAAGTTTCTGCTACTGGCTATGATACACCTCTATAAATACAGCCTTTAAATCATGCTGTCCATTGAAATTGTGTTGTTTTATGACTTGATCCATTTCCTTCCTGGGTAAAAAATGCAATCCTGCTAATCTGCCAAATTTGTACGTGATAATTTTATAGGCCTAGGCCATTGATATATTTTCGATACATTTTTTCAAATTTTTTAAAAAATTTTTACATAATCTTCAAATACAAACCTTTCATTTTTTATACGAGTCGTTTCTTATACCTGCTTGTAATATAAAATTCGTGGTGTATACGAACTATTGTCATCTTTACAATCATGTGTGGCCCCGTAATCCTTGTCTCTGCATAGGGCTGCTTTACAATTGCTACAAAACTGTTAATGAAACGGGGTAAACATAACTGTACTTGGCTTACTCCAAGTAGACCGCAGACCTCCGGCCGAAGCGGCTCCCGATGATTTGGGCCACTCGTCGGGAGACAGGGCGAAGAAAGGGAACCCGTTAGTGCTTGAACCTTCATCAAGGACTCGTTCACAACTAAACGCGTTAGGATAATTAACACAGGAAGCTCTCCCAGACCAGCAATAACCGGGAATAGTGCGTATCGGGGAGCGTTCGCAGCTACCTGACCTGGCGCAGGGAGTGTACCCTGGGGGACGTTCAGGACCTTCTCCCGATGGATAATTGTGACGTCAGATCACTCTACGTTTGTAGATACTAGTTAGTCATCGTGGACGAAAATATCAACTTTATTTAAAAAACTAACCCATAAAAACAAAGTTTTTATTATACTCCCTTTCTCATTGAAACAGGTTTCGCGCCTACTCCACGCGTCGGGCTCGAAAATCATTAATATATATAAATAAATATATAAATCATTAAAATTTCTAAAAATCCAAAATAATACTATAATTATTAAATTTTATAAACGAAAATTGTTACATCACGGTACATTAAGTTTTTTCGGCAAGCAAGCAGACAAGCCGAAAAGCAGACAAGCAGACGCTTAAACGTTAACTTAAACTTAAACGCAGACGTTAAAAGAAAGGGAGTAAAAATCAAAACTAACTATACCTCTTCCCATTTAAGGAAGACATTCGAATTAGTATGCGTGTGCCCTGCGTACGGGGCACGTTGTATCGTTGTGTTGGTGTTTATAACGTAACCTCTAACCTAACCTAACCTAACCTAACCTTGGTGTTTATAACCTAACCTAACCTACCCTAACTAACGATTCTGCAGCGGCATACAGTCATTACTGTAAAATAAGTTGTGTTTAACTTGAATCTCCGGGAAATATATCTAAATAAATATGTATCTCTATCTATGTTTATCTCGCAATATTCCTATCACAATTGTTATCATGGTATTCAGATTTTAATGTTAAGTATTTAATTTTATTTTTTCCAAAATATATTATCACGGGCTCTGTTCTATAATTCGCAAAAATTTCGAACTAGTCAATCGTCTATGGAACACTTTATATTGATCTACTAGAATATTTGCACGTCTGTGATCGCACTTATTCACTATAGAACTTTGGTAGGTATTCTTTTAATTTATTTCGCTGGTCGATATAACGCACACCGGATCGCACTTCTATGATCTCGCTTCGCTGTTAAAACATCAACTGTCTAGCAAAGGCCTCGTTCTGTTTTCTACACAGTTAAGGATTACCAGAAGTTTCACAAATTTAGTCGGCATTTCCACCATTTATTCAAGACCCTTCCAGTAATTTTCAATTTGCTAAAAACGTTCAGAGTATTGAGAGATTCGGTGTAATTCTTCTCGTTTCTACAGTTTCGTGACAATAATTTGTAGATGTGCAAGAAACAACTCACGCTTCCGTGCATTGACTGCGCGCCTGCCGTCGCGCATATAACGCCACACTCTTCTATCCTGGAAGACCAATTTTGCCTCGTTCACTACCACTTTTACATCGTACGTACTTACTTCTTACTATCTTATCACGCATGCTCTATGGTTGTTGAATCGGCGGATGTGCGATATTTAATTTCATCTCAAGTAACTACAACTATTTAAAAATCACATAGATGAAGCCCTTTGCGTCATTTGAACTTTTTAGAACCCTTTTTGAGACTTCATGTTTCGCAACTGTAAGTGACTTTTGATAGTTCCTGCATTCTATCACGAAGGTCGTCCGATCACAATACATCTGCAAAACGTAGACAGCTTCAGTACTTCTCATTTATGCAAATGCTTTTCTCTTCCTGGTCTAATTGCCTGATTACATTTTCGAGAGTAGCTGTAAATAATTTAGGGGACCTTGTTGTACACCTTTCTTGCTAGGGAATCTTCCAGAAGGCTTATGGGGATTAATAGATACCGTGGCGTTAGTCTATGTCGTCGCAGTTCCCGCAAAGATAGTGATTCGGCAATAGGCGAAACATACACAACATAAAAAGTGTAAAAAAAAAAAACATCCAAAAAAGTTGAGGACCAAGGGTTTTTCTTGATTTTAAGTTAACATTCATTCCACATGTTGAATCAATCTTATCCAAGGCCTACAATAACTGAAAGCTTTCACAAGAATTTCTATTAAACTTCTTTGCTTCACGTTCGTAGAAGACAATTAAAGTAGGGGTCATCGGTCTGGAATGCATATTAAGTATCATACGATATAGCTAGACCGCAATCAAAAGAATGTGCGCAAAAAGTATGTGTGTTGTTACGATGCAAAAAATGAACACAAAATAAGTTTTTCTAGTAAGAAAGTAACCTTTTTTAAACTAAAAAATGTATATTTATTTAGAATATCGTATTGAGGCTTGTAATACGGGCTTGCCAGGCAACTTTCCCCCGCTTTCTTCTTACCGAATAAAGCTAGGGAATGGTCTTTTGATTGTGATCGACCTATAGTATAATAATTGAAAAATTCAACAATCGATGTCTAATTTTAACCGAAGATGGCATCTAATTATAATAATTTTGTTGTTTGTCCGTCCGTCGTAACTTCGTGTAACGTCCGTAATTTGTGTCTTATGGTAAAAAATCCTTCTCTTCTTCTTTTTTAAATACGTATTCCTTAGGAACCGACATGTAAAGGTACTGCCATGACGGGTTACAGCTAGTTAATAAATAAAACTCAAATGTGGTATAGGTCGTTTCATATAAGCTTGCAATTGAGTTAGTGTGGGTACAGTGCGTAATACGCGCATTGTTTCTTTGTGTTAAGTTTACGGATACGAGAGGGGCGTATCCGTAAACTTAACACAACGAAACAAACGCACTGAACCCACACTAACTCAATTGCAAGCTTGTATGAAAAGACTTTAATTAAGACAATTTAATTTCACTGCCTCGCTTGTTTTTAATAAGTTACCTAATGAAACTAAAGAAATTAAAATACACAAACCTTTTAAACACCGTATCACTAATTTTATAAAAATATCAGGTAGAAGGTGTGCTGAAGAAGTGCTCCTCCCTTGACCTCTAAATAGGCAAAATCTGCTTTATATAATTTCAAGTATACTCTAATATAGTATTTATTTTTGTGTCTACTTATTTTTTTTTTTTTTTGTATCTCATCTTTTGTATTTATTTTGTCCCTTGAGTCCCTGCTGAACTCAGGGCCAAAAGAGCGAAGGAGCTTAGGAAGCCTAAAATTAAGATGGAGTTACAACGTCCTCAAAGACATCTCTGCCTTAGAGCTTCGGAACTGGAGAGAACTGGCACTAGACCGAGATGAGTGGAGGAACATTATTGAGGAGGCCAAGACCCACCAAGGGTTGTAGTGCCAAAAGTGATGATGATGATGATGATTTAGTTAAATTTTGATCTTAATTTTATTTGTATATTTTCTTTTCTTTTAGATTTATGTATTCTTATGATTGTATATATTACTAAATTCTTTCTGCTTTCTTTTTTTACGTTTATACTTCTTTATTATTGTTATTTGTTATTATTACATAACTAGCAAGTGAGAATAACTGCCACATAACAGGTTTTACCTAGTTAACTTATATTAAAACAAATGTAAAATAAACTATAAAATAAATAATTAAAAAAATACAAACTCAACATGTCATGTATACAACTTCTAAAAGTTTTATAGATGTGGTACTCAATCATGGTACGTATTGGTGGTCTGGTTAGCATCGTATAAAGTCCGTTGTATGAGGGATAAAAGTTTTATCCGTGCGCCAACGCTCCGACAATAATTCGATACAAATACTTCATCGTAATAAAATACCTTAAGTCAAATCACATCGCGATAAAACTGACGTTCAGCCGGCCCAGGGAGATCGATCATCGGCCGGACATCCCGCGAGCGGCGGGCGATCCATTACCGCGGACGTGATAAGTCACGCTGGAGCGGCGCGGCGTGCTCCGCGAACGAACACGCTTCCCCGCCATTTCCAAAGCAGACTCTGAATCAATTTGTTTAATATTTGTATTGGGTTTCCTTTAACGTACTTAGTTGTGCAATTTAGCTACTGTAAATATGTGAACAACTAGCGATCGTGCTGAAAGCAAAATGGTCCGCCGTGATTTTGCATAATATGCTCCAAACATAACGCTGTATTCTCGTACATGGGTGCCTCTTCACGAAGTGGAACTAGGAGGAAAAAGCTGATATGATCGCATTTTCAAAGTCACGTTGCACACACATAAGTATGTAACTCTACTAAAAAGCTATCAGTTTCTCTTTTGAAAATTCGGAGGCAAAATCAAATATTTCTTCACGCCGGCGCAGTGTAATTTGTTCGCCGAGTGCGCAGGCTGACCAACGCCATTTAGCATCGTATTTAGCCTCACAAGCAGCGTCACCACTGACATAATATGGAAAACCATAGTATGCCTCCAGGAAAGGTTATTATATTTTTAATAGTTATTAAATTAATTATCATTTTAACAGGTATATACATTTATCTATTAATAGGTGTACCCATAAGGAATCAATTATGGAATGTTTGCTTCAGTCAAGCTCAGTAAAGTGAACAAGTAAAGATGTGTTTTATATGCAATATTATAATCCGTGGTCTTGTGAATTGTGACAATTAAATTTAAATTTTTTTATTACTCTGTTGTAAAATGGCGGATAATCAAATAACTAAAGAACATTTACGTCATTGCATGCTGTTTCATTTTCTATCGGGTGTTAATGCAACGGTTGCAACAAAGAAAATTTGTGATATGTATGGAGACGTATTGAAAGTAAATAAGTGTCAACGTTGGTTTAGAAAATTTTCCGATGTTGATTTTGAACTATCTGATAGCGATCGAAGTGGGCGCCCGGTAGGGTTTGATAATGACGCTTTAAAAACAGCTAGAAGCATATTTTTCTTAAAAGTCTACCAACAAGATGGCAAAAGGTCCTAGATAAAGATGGAGATTAAATCGATTAAAAATAAAATTAAATGTAGTTAAATTCTTTTTTTATTGCCACTTAAATTATTGATTACTTATGGGTACATCTATATATATAGCCTTACCAGTTATATTAATTTATGTTTTAATTACTGGATGTAAAAATGTGTTCATACTTCCTTTCTTTTAACTAGTGGCGTCTGCTTGCTTGTTTTCTTGAGGAAAAAACTTTGGATCGATATTTAACCCTTTTCCCGTAATTCAATCGATCTGAAACTTTGCAAGCAGACTCGTGGCAACGATCAAAAAGATCTATCAAATTTTCGTTAAAAAATAATAATAATTGTAGTATAATTTTGGATTTTTAGAAATTTTAATGGTTTTTTCAAATTGGAATCATTACAAAGGTTTGATTACTACCAACGGCGCCGGCGGCCTGATAACGTCACGGAATATTTAAAATTTGAATTAATAAAATAAAATTCGAATTTCGAAAATTTATGACAATTGGTTCATAGATGACAGCACACTTCGGTTTTTTGGGAAGAAATTTTTAGAGAAAGAGATATTTTTGGAGATTTTTGACATAGATATTTGTCTAGACATGTTTCATTTTCAGTCAATCAATTATTTAATTACATGATGGTAAACGTAATTTACAAAGAAAGGGAGTAAAATAAAAACTTGGTTTTTATGGGTTAGTTTTTTACAACTATATATACAAACAAACAATTCACCCGCACCGGTACGAGCACTAGCATGAAGCGGGGCGAAAAGCCCTCCCCGAAACCTTCAATGGGAGCACCGGGAGTACATCGGCCCGGAGACGCCGAGCTTCCGGCCTCCATTATTTAACTCGACGCCCTTCACAATTACTCTTTTTTTTGTAAAATTTTACAGAAAGCGGCAGGTTCGCATTTTTCATCTTAAGAATTTGTGAACAATCAGAAAACAAATGGCTGAGAACAAATGATTTTTAAGGGTGAGCTCCGCGATTACCACTTACCGTCTTGTCGTGGGCAGAGAGGACAAAATTCTACACTACACAACACCAAGGCCTCGACCTCTTTTAGCCATCTTCTTGTACACCCTCGCTTGTTGAGGCTTTTAACAGGACTATCTTACAGCTATCTATCCTATCAGCAATATGTTAATGTTACTACTTTAAGCCCTAGCGATTTTGCTAGGCGGAGCATGAAATAATTTCGATGTTTATAGCGTTAACTTTATGGTTGGACATAATTATTAATTTTAATTAAACAACTTTGTATTTAACCACTTAACTAGTAACTCCACGTTTACCAGTTTCGATACCACCATATCTTCATCAAGACGGACACAAACTAACTATCCATTATCTATTCTATACTTGACATATTCCCCATTTTGGCGTCCACTTTTTAGTTACCCCCACGATAGCTGTAGCCAAGCCCCCATTCAAAATTGATTTTTTAGTAGAATAGATAATGGATAGTTAGTTTGCGTCCGTCCTGATGAAGATACAGTGGTATCGAAATCGATAGACGTAGAGTTACCAGTTAAGTGGTTAATACAAAGTTGTTTAATTAAAATTAATAATTAAAGAGCATGAAATGATCCGCGTCTTTGCTATGTCCTATATGTACTCTATTTTTGACCGGTCACGCAGACTCGATGGTAGCGAAATCGCTTAGTTGCAGCTGGTATGCTGACCCGGGGTTCTAACTCCATCTCCGGCCGTTTAATTTATATTTTATCCATGAATTTGAACTAAATTACGGACAGACATACATATAGACAGATGAACAGACTAACGGTCAGACAACGAAATTATATGGTTGATTTTGCTTTGGCAAAAGACTCGATTCAAACAGACTTTTCCACCTTTTAATCCTTCAATATTGGGCATTTTGTATTAACTCTTTCTCAGTAATCCCCCGCGTTATATTTTATTTACAATAAACATTAAATATTATTCGACCTAGACCCTTATCAGATATATTGATTTAAAACCAGAGCTTGTTGGAGAAAGCAATCCATTTTCTTTTTCCGACACACTAACTCCTATTTAATACGAATGTAATGTTGTTTTTATAATGCTGAACAATCGTTATTTAATTTCTCGAAGAACAGTTGTTCTTCTTAAACAAGATTTACACTTTATGGTGACATTCTAATTTAATTTTAAAAAATAAAAAAATACTTTGTTTTCACCACTGTTTCAAGAAACATGTTGATATTTTATCTATTGGTGAAAATAAAGTTATTTTGATTGTATTTAATTAAATGGATATTTCTTAGTAATTTTTTTTTTAAATATTCGAGAGATTGGAATACGAAGTACGTGTCACTTCAATATTCTTACTATTTTCAAATTAAGCTAAACACTAAATAGAGTTGCGAATATGGAATACGTGTCACATCAATATTCTTACTATTTTCGGAATAGGACTAACTTGCTGATCTGGAGTGAGATTCGAACCCACGATCTTTGGATCATGAGGCGAGAGTCCTAACCGCAAGACCAACAAGCTACTCATTTATATTTAATAAACATTCATTTCCACACCTAACGTGTTTAAAAATATGTTCATCTTTACCGGTACCGGGATAGATTACAGGTGGTCCAAAATATTTTTGAAATCAATCCTGGTAAGGCTGTAGTCGTAGTACTCAAATGCTATCAAAAATTTTAATAGCGTTAAGTGACCTTGTACATTAAATAGTTAATTAATCAGTAATTCATAAATCGCTAATTAATTTCCAGTGTTTTCATTCGTTCCTCCTGCAGCCATGACACGTGAGAATACTATGGGGCATTTCTTTAAAACTATAGAGGCACAGAACTTTAAAATGAATTAAAACTCATAAAAATCATGGTTTTGGCTTTATTTAAAATCTATTTTCATGCCATTAGTGTTTAAATATGATTTCGATACCACAATTTTCTACGCACGGTGAAATGCCAAACCAAACTGAACACAAATCAGCTGTTGGCTGTCAAATTGGCCGTCGCTTGAAACAGAGTTGCCAATTCTAAAAACAAACCTAAGGCCAGCGCCACACTACGCGCTTCTTCCGTCGCTCATTTGACATCGCGTCAAATCCGCAACCGAATTTAGTAGCCGTATACAATATTCCGCGGCGGACCGCGCGGAGAACAAACACGCGTGCGGACAATCCGTCGAATGTGGCGCTTTGCATTTAAAAACATGAGATACGACGTCTCCGATTTTACGTTGACGTAAGTTCCTAGTATTATACGGAAAGTATTGTGTGGAAAGAAATGTAGTTCCGCGGCGTTACAGACACGACGGAAGATACGCCTAGTGTGGTGCCGGCCTAAAGAAAAACGTCCTGTATTTTAAATTATCTTTCAAATAAAGCTAGTACCAAGGCTATTCCCATAACTTTTATATGTTTTATTTCATTTTAATGTTTTATATCTTTAAAAAACACTCTTCATCTAAATTTCATAGAAAAATAAACGCTCAGACGTGATGACTGTATCTTATCTCACAAGAAGAAATATTATTATAATATTTCCAAGAATGAAAACTACTTTTGGTTAAAGATTACTCACATTTTAAGCTCTCAGAATATATAATCAAATTGAAAATATAAAAGCCTGTAAAAGTTGTATTTGAGCTTTTAGAAAGTACTTACCAAATTGGGTAGAGCGCACACTGAAAGTTAACTTTGGCGGGTTCGTTATCCATATCGGACTGCCTGGAAATATCGGGGATTCCACAAAATTCAATTGATGAACCACCAGCACACACGGAACGATATTTTGAGTATGTCCAAATTTTTCAGAACAGAACTGGATTGTTGTCACAGGGACATCAATAATCAATTAATGTATATTATAGATGTCTCACAGAGACGAAAATTTTTATTTATTAAGGGCGAGTAGGTATAGAAGTCTTTATGGGTGTACATAGGATTTACGACCTATCGTACGGCTGGCTTAAGTGATCACTTTATACATATGTAACGTTCGCCATTTCTACCCATGATAGAATACCATGTCTATTAATTTTTGGGAAGTTGTATATATTTCAATTATACGCCACGTTTCACATGTGAGTTACAAGGATCCTCACCGCGGCCGTCTACAAAGCTTTTTCCTTCCCCTTGAATGACCACAGATGTCGCTAATTGAGACATCTGTATTTGATTTGGGTGGAATCATGGGTGGAAATGGCGAAGGTTATATATGTGTAAAGTGATCACTTAAGCCAACCGTACGATAGGTTAGAAGTCCTATGTACACCCGTAAAGACTTCTATACCTACTCTCCCTTAATAAAAAAAATATATACAGTTTCGTCTCTGTGAGACATCTATAATATACATTAATTGACACACGGAAGAGATTGTTGGGTTGAGAGAAAAGAAATCCCACCCGACAGGAAGAATTCTTTTCTGTTCATGTGTGTTCAGTATCGGTCGCCTACGTGATAGCGTGGATGAATGTGATCAGCAAAGCTGGTAAGAAAGAGCTGGACATAAGTAGTAATCACCGTTTGAAGTTGATATTTGTTTGAGAATAATCTTTGCAGGTTTGGTTGCAGACATAAATTTTACTTGATTGGTAATGCTATTACTTTGTGGTGAAACATGATTATTTTAATTTTTGCGATATTGAACTTTGTAACGTACACACGTTGAGTTTAAAATCACTATTATAGTTTCGAGAGGAGTATTCTCTCTCATCATCTGGTGTAAATTATAACTAACCTACATAAATACAAAATAATGTCATCTTAATGGAATAGGGCAGCGAAGCAATAGTAAGGATTTTTTGGGCTTTAATGGGAAAATATTGAGGATCGGAGACATTTGTTGGAATGTGATGTTGTTTATGAGTGTTTTATTTAAATTTAAGATTTCAAACTGTTCATTATTAATACTTTATGAGGGACCGAGTGGAATAATTTCAATCTGTGATTATTATTGAAAGAATGTTTGGTGTTGATTGTGTGGTTGGCGAATTCTGAAAAGTTACTGTTACTTAAACAATGGCGATGATTCTTTATTCTTATATTATACATACTAGGGTTTTTTATTTGGATAACCTAGAAATATCAGACATTATGAAAAGTATGAATAAAAACTTATAAACAATCAAATAAACTTTGTTAATAGGCCTCTTTTGAAACTGTTTCCATTATAATTACTTTGTAACTACTTCATTTGCAACTACGCCTCTTTTAACCCTCTCCCAACAATAATCTGTCTATACTTGAATATTAATTTATATATATTCATTGTCCCGAAGAAGGTAGCGTCGCTCCCGAACTTTTTTGAATTTTTACTTCCTTTCTTTTAACTCGTGGCGTCTGCTTGCTTGACGAAAAAACTTTGGATCGATTTTTAACCCTTTTCCAGTGATCCAATCGAGCTGAAACTTTGCAAGCAGACTCGTGGCGACGATCAAAGAGATCTATTAAATTTTCGTTAAAAAAAAAATAATTATAGTATAATTTTGGATTTTTAGATATTTTTAATGGTTTTTTCATACAACATACTCAGTTGTATGAAAATATTACGACGCATATGGTAGACAATAAACCTGATTATAGTATAATTTTGGATTTTTGGAAAAATTTTATTACTCCCTTTCGTAGCGTCGCCCGACGGAAGCCCAACGCGTAGGTTAAGCGCCAAACCAGTTTCCACTAGTAAATGAGAAAGGGAGTATAATTAAAACTTGGTTTTAATGGGTTAGTTTTTTACAATATAATTTAAGTGTGCCTAAAACAAACTGTTAATTATTTTATTTATTAAAAGGTGGCTCAAGGGAAATTTGAATAATTAAAATAAATACTTTAAATAATTTTGATTCTGCCAGGATTCGAATCTGTAATCTTACGACCCGATGTCAGACGCGTTATCCGTTTCTCTAAATGACGCGATTTTAGTCCGCACAAGGCTAATATTGCTATGCGCGTTTGTCCGTACTGGAAAAAGTGACGAGTAAAGGGTAATTTTTGACCATTTGAACTCACCCTCACACGCTTGTCGAGAAGATTCTCGAAGCTTCTGAGGGTAAATTTTTTCCTTCTTTGGAGAAACATTAAAATGAATGTTGCTTCGCGCCAGGTAGAGCATATTTCAGTCAAATTTTGTTCGGATTCGGCCCTCTTTGTGAATTCCTTCCAAAAATTAATTACCCCCCCCCCCCCCCGCCCACCCCCTCCCCCCCTCGGCAATCCAGCCTCCAATCTTGACGTTTCTTTGCGCGGAGCTTTTGAATAAGATGAAAGAGAAATTTCTATATCGATTTCTTAGTAAAGAATCTAAAATTAAAAATGTTTTCGCGTTTAAATTTTACATAAAATATAAAATTCAGGGATACGTCCGTTTCCCAAGGTTCTACGACGGTGCCAGAAAGTTCTAAATTGTTTTTCAACAGTATCAGCAATAGATCTCTAATGATATGGATAGCTTACTAACATGTAATTTTTGACACAATTTTAGGTGTATTAATATTCTCGTTTGCTGATTCGTAAACTTTTGCCCATGAAAGATAACATTTGAGGACAGTGCAGTCTCGTCTGCGTGGAATACTAATTCACCGTTGATTTTGATGAGATGTGTCCTTTATGTGAGTGAGAAATTGGAAGGATCCAAATTCACCTATTGGTGGATTACTCGGAGATTCATTTGTTCGGTGAGTGGCTTCTTACCCGTTTTGGGCCGTTTGGTCAGTCCCGTTTTCTTTTGGTTCTGGCACAAGCTGTTCGTGGGAGATACTGTCGAGTACTTCTCACGAATCGATGAAGATACCTGTACAATTATTTGATTTGTTCAATTTATTTTGCAAGATGGTGAATGTTTTGCGGTAGCGCCCTGTGTGCATATTCTCCCAGTGAACCCGAATGGGCTCTCATTTATTATAGAATTGACATTGTGATTGAGTTTAATCTCTTTTGACTGCTTATTATATATTATTATCGTTTACTTGACTGCTTATTCTATATATTGTATTATTAATTAAGATTTGATATATTAGATTTACTTTTCTTTTTTTCTCATTGTTATTTAATTAGATTACACTACCTATACCTATGATTGTAAGTGGTTATCCCTCACCACACACAAGAATCATAATTTTTTTTGGTGAGGTTCACAAAAAATAACGATTTGTAAACATTGTCTATGTATGATTGAAAAAAAATGTAATCCCCATACACCATTTATATAGTACTTGGAGATTCGAAATTACTTAGAGCTACAAGCTCGAAAGTGTGTGTAGGAAAGGAATACATTTACTTGGTTATTACTGCAGTAGTAAAATTACAATAACATCGAGGGATGAAAGCCATAATAGCGTTAGTATTATTTCAAACTTTAACTTCAAAATAATATTATGTTAATCCGGTTTTGTCAATATTTATTTTACTATTAAACGATTTCTAGATGTGTTTTGGGTTAAAAAATATGAAAATCGTTAAATAATAAAATAAACATTGACAAAATCAGTTTGACAAAACTTTATTTTGCTTTTTAAACTAAATTAAACTTCGCAATGCACATACGTTGAGTTAAACGTATCACTACTATAGTTTCGAGAGGAGAAGTCCCTCTCATCATCTGGAATCATTTATAACTACACCTAAAAATTACATATTGTAAATTACAGTTATCAGCAGAGCAGTTCCTCTCATCTGATAATGAGAGGGACTGCTCCTCTTGAATAGTTTTTGAAAATTTAACTCAACGTGTGTGCATTACAAAGTTTAATCTAGTTTAAATTAAAATAAAGATTATTAAGTTGAACTGATTTTTTTTTAATATATTGTCACAAAGTCTAAAACAATGGTAACTACGCACTATGGAAGTATCTCCAACGGTCTACATAAATCTAGAATCAACTGGACTATTCTAGAAAAAAACATAAAACACTAAAAATATGCAAAAACTAGTCGAACGCTCTCGGAAATTCGCGAAACCAACATTTTTGTATAAAAGTAACGACAGCCGCGCGTGAGAGCGGAGTTGTAATTTTAACAAATAACTCCGCAATTTTGATATGTTTAAAATGATTCGCTAATGAAAAATATAAAGCAATGTATTCTGTAAAAAATGATTCTGTAAAAAAAAGAAAAAAAAGTGAAAATAAAAGTATTTTTTGATGCCTGAAGTGATAGATCATAACGCGTAATGCAGAAAGGCTGAGAGTCTTGAAACTGCCCACTCTTCAGGAGCGACGAGCAAGAGGTGACCTCATCGAGACATCAATCAGACTACTACAATATTCCTAATACGACAGATATTTTTGCATTAAACACTAATGTGGGCCTTCGAGGACATCACCTGAAGTTGAACAAGTCTCGGTTCTCGTGTAACCCAAGAAAGCATGCATTAAGCAATAGAGTGGTCAATATGTGGAACAATTTGCCTGAGGGCGTTGTGTCTGCAGCCAGTGTCAACCAAATTAAGAATAGGCTGGATATTTAAGTGAGAGAGTGATATGGGCCTATCAGCTTAAGCTGCCTGCCCATTATCAATAATAATAATCATTATTATTATTATATTTCTTACCAATATTGACCTCCCAGGACGACAGCATCGTAAAGATTCGAGAATTTGTGAAATATTTATATACATGCATTTATTATACATATTTTAAGGGTTGAATTTCGAAGGGGAGTTTCCCCGTGAGAGTGCTTAACGCAAAGTGCGATCTTTAAGTGCTCTGTCGCCACCTGTTTACACCCGTCTCCCTGGCGACGGCCTCGGCTACTGAACAACCTTCGCGCATCCCTAATAAGAGTTTTCCTAATATTCAATTATCACTTCTATCATTTAGCTCGGCAAGGGCGCGTCCATTCCCGCCGCGTCAACCCTTTTAATCAAACAGCGATCTGCCGTTGATGATATCAGCAACCAGCCTCGTGACTTTACGACGCCGGAAACAAAAGGAATCTCTTAAGCCACGTATTCACTAGGGGACAAATCGCGAAACATTCCGCGCGGCGCGTCGCATCAACATCTACGCTCATGTTTCGGGGACAATGACGCGGTCATTTCACGTGTACACACCGGGACTCACACATCACTTGTGGCGGAAATGTCGCCCGATGAGGTTATGATGACAGCTGCGTATCTATTTACACTTGCCGCCCGATGACAGCTGCGTATCTATTTATTTTAACGAATTTATCGAAACGTAAGAGGAGAAAAAGGTAGTGGGTGCGAAATTATTTACTGCAAAGAGAAAGAAGGATGGATATTCTATGCGATCTTCGAATTTCTGACGGATCTTTTGTCAATTTCACTCGAATAACAACAACTGATTTTAACAATTTATTTCAAATAATCGGCCTTCCACAGCCAAGCAAGACAATGTTCAGGAACGCTGTTGGCCTTCACATCATTTTATTTTTATATTTACGGTTTGAAGTGTCCCACAAAATTGTAAGGCTTTGGTAGAGCGCGATGAGTTGGAGAACAATTTCGTTTC
Organism: Agrypnia vestita; assembly: GCA_016648135.1. Taxonomy (NCBI): domain Eukaryota; kingdom Metazoa; phylum Arthropoda; class Insecta; order Trichoptera; family Phryganeidae; genus Agrypnia; species Agrypnia vestita. The sequence goes on from JADDOH010006462.1 coordinate 16,256, forward strand.
CCCACATTAATGTCCTGTTGACGGATACAGCGCATTCGCATTCACTTGTAAACATACCACGTGGTACTGACGCGCGGCGCAATGTCGCCGTGAGCTCGCTCGGGTATAACTAGGCGTGCGAGGGAGGGCGTCGCTGTCTCGTAACAGAAGTTGTCAGGGTGTAAATTTATTACACAATACATAATGTACGGAATGTCCGGCGACTGGTGTCGTATTAAATACAGAAATTTGGTCGGGCAGCACTAAAGAAACCATGCAGTAATGGCGGCCGTTCTATCTGTCAAACTGTCAGACGGTAATATCGGTCCATTATTCGCTTTTTCAGCTTCGCAAAACTTTAATACTTCATTGGCAATTGTTCTTGCACTATCCCGGACTATTTATAATGTTTTGGACATAATAATTCAGTGTATATTGGTAATCAAGATGACACAGCTCGCGCTCAAAGACGAGAATGAACTGACGGGTGCGGGCGGGGCGGGTTTAAGTTCAAAGCACGCCAAGTTACGTTGGGCAAGCAATACCGTGCGCATGACAACGTTGCCGCGGCACGTAGCGATGCCCCGCTATGTTGTGCGCGAGGTTGCAACGTCACGTAGACTCTACGCCGCGCGTGATGTTGAGGGACAATTTGTCCCCTAGTGAATACACGGCTGTATTGTATCTGGGCGGGCGGAATATTAAATGAAACGGTGGCTCGGGCCCAGGGGAGGAGTCGGAGGTCTATGTATTTACCAACACACACAAGTGGAGTAAGTGCCGGCCCTTTAGATGCGTAGATAAATCGGGGGATGGCGGCGTCCCACGGCGAAGTAAATCCCTTTGAAGAAAAAGTCTCACATTAAGTGCTCTTCCCGATTCTTCTGTTTACTTTTTATTCTCCTTTATGCCCCCTCCTCTGTACAATAAACTTTGCTCTTCCCACTACAATAACGCCCGCCAGGTTCCGGGAGACGGCGTCACTTTCATCCCGAGAAATCTAAATGACGCCGGGTTTTTCTTTCAAAGAGGTCATATTTATACTTTGTACAAAATGAACAGCCTTTAGAAATATTATTTATTGTTTCGCGAAGCTGCTTCGTAATTATTCTTACCGGCGCGAGGCGCTCTTCTCTTAGAGAACTATCACCAGGTTACATTTTATTAGTATCGCCTTATTGCAATACTTATTTAAGCCAAATTAAGTCAAATTAAATTAAATTAAGTCTCACACAGTCGAAAATATTTACATAGGAAACATATATGGAAGTCTTTATAGGACCTAAATATACTTGTTCACTTTACACATGCAACGTTCACGATCCACCCTAAGAACATTCATACACAATCAAATTTAAAGTGGTATATATATTTCGGCCTAAAACGGTTCCGTATACAAATGTTTTAAAATTATACAACCTTGATGCTCACATTGGATGTCGAATGGATGAATGTGTTTTCTGTTTTGAAAACGAATTTTCGCAACAAATAATTTGTTACTCGATAATAATTAAATACTCGATATTGCGGAGTGCACACAGCTCGCTGCTGATAATGTCGGATGCCCGTGAATATAGAATATTTTAATTAATTCAGAAAACGAGACAACTATTTCCGTCTCTAGATCGAGATAACGATAAAGAAAGTCAACGTAAATTCTTAGTAAAATTTTCTCAATGGGATATCTAATATCCGTCTTTATTTATATCGTGGGTAGGGAAATTTCAGATTGAAGATTGAAGTGTCAATTTTCTAAAGAAATAAACGAATTAGACGGATATATATAACAATCTTGTTTTGAAGAGAATTTTTTTTAAATTAAAATAAATCCAATTTGAAAATTGTAAAACTGTGATGCTTCTGTTTTGTAGGTAGGCAATAAATTAAAGTATGTCCTGTGTGCGTAGGTAGGAAGTTTTTATTTTTCTTCCTCTTCTTTTGATTTGTCGATCTGTTGTGGGTATTTTATTAGGTATTGCGTATTCAAGGATATTATTTTAAAAGAATTACATAATGTATCTGAAGGGGGTTTCCGAATCAGGAGTCTCCTACACCTTTGACCAGATTTTATGTTATTTTTAATATACCTATATACTTTCATAATATGTATGCCTTGAACACTTAGTTTGTAATGTTCATAATATTAAATAAATAAATTGAATTTAATTGGGTTAAATAAGACTGATATGTGGTGGGTATTGATAAATGGTCATACCTTCATTGCTCGCCTCATATATTTATTTTCTTTACCATCCTATTCTTGCTCATACGTTCCATACGACCAAACCTTCTCAGTCAACTTTTATTGAATACGCCACATCCAGCATTTAAACAAACTAGTTAATTTTTTCATATTGTTACGGTATCGCGACAAATGTTTTGTAAGTTTTATTTAATCACCAAAGTCACTGGATACGATTTAAATTGGAGCACCGTTCTATAATTCACAAAATTTTGCACTAACTGTCACTAGCCACTCGTCTGATAATCACTTTACATGCGTCTTTCCAGAATATTCGTACGTCTTTGGTCGCACTTTTTTGACTATTACAGAATTCTTTATTGAAAATAATATAAAACATAAATGTTACAGTGACAGTGAATATTACATTTTCATATATATATATATATAAATATTGCCTACAAATTTATAGAAAACTTGATTTTTTTTTTTATTTATTTTTTTTAACAAACAGACCGTCAACTGGTCATTAATGACCCTAATAGATGGTCCTAGAGTGACATACAAATACAAGTATGAATATTTTGTGAACAGTTGAATATGATGTAATATAATACACTTAATACACTATTTACGGTTAATTAATAACTTATAATGAAAAATAATAAATGATAATATATATTGAGAATAATATTCAGACTAGCGCAAATCACTAAATAAAATTTTAGGGATAAGTTCCAGGTTAATAAGTTTGATGGTTTGGGCATATTGAGCGAATGAATGAGGAAAGAATGGTAAGAAAGATATATAAAAGATATATAATGCATGTGTTGATGGCGCCAGAAAGAGAGGGCGAACGCGGAAAACGTGACATGACCAGATTAACCAGATACTGGAAGATGGTCCCGTTAGAAGCCTCAACAACCGGCGAGCTTGCATGCGAAGATGAACGTGGATGAGGCGAGAGTTGTATGTCAGGACAGAAGAGTGTGGCGCTCTGTCCTATCTGCCTACCCCCACGGTGAAACGGCGTGATAGTAAGTTAGTTAGTTAGTTAGTTAATAATTTTTTAGACAATACACTTTTTATGATGAATATAAATAAAAAATGATAATATTTTGAAAGGGATAGGGATAGGGATTAGTAATCGTCGGTGACAGCATAAAGCATTTTTTGGATACTACTGCTTTTGAATGTAATGAAAATGAAACGCCGAAATAGCCTCTGTGCGGGTACCGTGAGGCAATCTCCGAACGCGGCACATTACACGTCTGTAGTTTTTTCTAACACATAAAGGAAGCGCCGTCCCTCGCGAGTAGCACTTTGATTTATCGTGCTTTTACTGAAACATATTTTCACTGCCCGCATTCCTTTATCCCGGCGGCATTGTCGAGATCTTGCGGAAAAAGTGTTTTCTTATTTCGTCTTAAAACATCTGGGAGATTCGGAGGCTTTTATTGTCCGCGGACCATTCTCCTCCGGACAGCGGTGCCTACCGGGTGTTAAGTTATTCACATCCCGGCGGTCAGAAGAGGATATCACTTAGTCTCCCTGGGGATGCCGCTACCAGGAGCGGACCGCACTGTCAGTTCCAAACTTCATCGAACGACAGATGGTCTATTTAAGTAGTCATTTGGCAGTTTTGCCTGGAAAGTTTTCCGGGAGTTTTGAAAATGGATTATTTTGGTGATTTTGATGTGCTCTTTCCGAATTTCAACTTTGCCACCTCGTATCTTTGAATAAATGAAAAAATGGCGCCTAAAAGCAGTTTTTTGACATTATCTCCTTTCCGACCCATTTTACGATAAAAACATGTTCTACCAAATAAAACTAAAGAAAATTTCCTACAATTTATGTACCAACTTTTTTTCCGTAAAATCAATAGTTTTGGCGTACGAGCGCCGCAAAGTGAAGTTCAACACGCGTTTTGGCCTAAAAACTAATTTCCACACCACCTTGAGGTAGAGTAGGCGTCGCGTTTTTTTACTCCCTTTCTTTTAATTCGTGGCGTCTGATTGCTTGCTTGTATAACGAAAAAACTTAGGATCGATTTTTAACCCTTTTCCCGTGATCCTTTCGAACTGAAACTTTGCAAGCAGACTCGTGGTGACGATCAAGAAGTTCTATCAAATTTTCGTTAAAAAAATAAATAATTATAGTATAATTTTGGATTTTTCAAATTTACAAATCAGTAAGTTGTATGAAAACACTCCGACGCATCTGGTAGACACGAAACCCGAAAATGAGAAAGGGAGTATTGTAAAAACTTGTTTTTTATGAGTTATTTATTTATCGTGGTATCCCCAGTAGGCCTAATCCACACGCAATTCACTTTTCCTGAATTTCTTCGCTTCGCTGTTCTTGATGGACCAGGTGTGGCAATTTCATTGTCTTTAGAACCTACCGTTCTAAACGTCAAAAACAGAAATTTCTTCCACATCATCCGCGACGGGATTATCAGTTTCATCGCAATCCTCTTCGTTCTCGATTTCATCATATGTTCACTCGAAAATAATCTTCGTTTCTTTCTCTTCATTGCTACCTTGTAATGGAACCTCGAGTTATCACAGGTACCACTACAATTCATACTTCATATAATGTTTCAATGTTTCAATGTTTATTCAATGTTACAAAGTTTGCAATTTTATAGTGTTTACAAAATTAAATTAAGCTTTTTTCATTGTTGCTGAGAGTCTTGGCAGCAAGTAAACACTACAATTGATTTGATGCCCTGCCTGCTACACTAGTAGTTTACTGTATTATAGCAGACAGTGCTCTTCCAGTAGTATAATGTTCAAGAATATTTAGTATTTATATAACATTTGTGAATCAATATTATTGCCAATTAAAATTGAGTAATAGTAATAATTAAATATTTACAATGGTGTTAATTAATTCTATTATAGACAAAGGAAAAAAAATGATCTGAATAGGATATTTAATAAAATAAAATAAAACAATTAAAAGTATTTAGAAAGATGAAAGTAAATGTTCTTGTAGGATTAGTATTTTTCAAATTTAGTTTATATCATGGCTTTTAGTAGGTTTTGGGCATGCTTCCTTCCCTTTTCATGCAGCCATAGTTTCACTTTTGAAGAAAAATACGCGAGACTATGGCTACAAGTTTTTAGTGTAGTGTTAAGAGTATTGAATATTTTTGGTGCTTGGAAGAGGTGAAATCTTTGTGAAAATGTTTTTGTGAATTTTGGTACAAGATATTCGCAGTTCACCTGTGCCCTTGTTGAGTGTGAGTGAGTTATTTGTTGGTGATCTTGTTTATGTCGGAAAAAATATTTTCAAGTGTTGAGTAAATATATTTAATTGATGTCCAGGACGTGACTTTCTCTGAAAAGTTCTTCTGAAGGAAAACGAAATGGCTTTTTATGAATGCCGTACTTTAACCCAGCCTTTCTGCATCCACAGGCATTCTGACATATCTTTTTGTATTTGCAAGAAATAAGTTTTAACAAGCTTTCTGGAGCTGGGAGCTCGAGTGTGATGAATTAGCTCGTTCTTGTTTCTTTTCCATCTCCATTGCTCTGGAGCGTTCCCACCTGGTGATAGGTTCGGAACGAATATTGTCGTGATGCTGCTTCTGTTGGTGGTAGCGACGCAATATTAAATTTACTTTTATATGCTGATGTTGTGAAGCATGCACATCTATAGTTGTTGAAAGACATACTTTTTTTACTTTTCACATTATTGTAACTGTGTAATTCAAGGCGGAGGCCTTCTCCAGCTTTAGCAATGATCTTTGGATCAGCATTTAGATTTTTGAAATCAAATTCGGAATCTATAAAATTACCCATTTTCAAAACTCTCGGAAAACTTTCCAGGTACCAAATGACTGGACTATTTTTTCAAACGACAGATAGTCTATTCTCACCGAGGAGAAGCCGCTGGGAGTGAGTGAAATTATACAAGTATAGGGTATTTTTTTAGAACTTCGAAAAGAGCGAAATAATTTTGTTGTGACATTATTAATATGACTAGGTGTAACCCGTCTAAAATGATGGTGTTTTACCTGTCAGTTCATAAGGAATAAGTATTTATTTATTTATATTTAAAAAATAAAGAAAAAAAATACTACAAATAAAAATATTATTTTAATGTAAAGAAGTTACGGACGTTACACAAACTCACGATGGACGGATGGATAGACAACGAAATTTTCTTTACTTAGTTTTTCACTTAGTTTACACCAAGAAAAATTATTAATAGTAAATATAAATAACCAGGTTCTTTATACAAATAGTTTTTTTTAAATTTGTTTCCATGTTAGTAGTTAATTATTTATTCATTTTCCACAAATAATTTTACTCTTTTACTGTCCATACATAGATTTTTATTTTTTATTTGTTAGTATACATTGTATCCTGACGAAGAAACCATTGATCCTGAAACATACTGACATCTATACTAATAATATATAAAGAGATAAAGTTTGTAAGTTTGGATGTAGGAGGTAATCTCCGAAACTAATTATCCGATTTAAAAAGTTCTTTCACCAATATTTAGAATAACAAGACTTTCAGGGTGAACATAGACTGTATACTATCTTGTTAAAATAAAAGGGCTTTTCTTGGTGGCCTATTTTACAAATAAAATCGAAGAAAAAATGGTCGAACTATCCGTTTTTTACGAATACTGCCTTAACGGTAAGAGATATTTAAATATTCACTCTAGAGAAGTTGTAGAGCTCAAAATATTCTAAAAAAATCCGCCACGACATATATCTATATATTAATGTTAATACACAAATTGTTAAAATATGACTAAAACATAATAAAAATCTACGCGCGGGCACAGCTAGTTTTCAATAAATAAATCGTGAAAACACAGTATATTTTTATTAATTTTAGTTAATTAATTTAACAAAAATGTTTGAGGCGTTTTAACCTAGAAATAAATACGACAGTTGACCAATATTACGTCGTAGACACCATAGACAGTACAGCAGGTGCTGTTATTAACGTCAGGAGAAAAAATAATATTGAATGTTACACATTAATTTCTTTCTTCTGAAATAGACTCGAATCTATATATTGCATAATATTTCTACACATTAAACAATATCTAAATTTATTTAAAAATAATTTGTACAATTCGATTCTTGAACGTTTTTCATATGCTTTGGTTATTTTTTGAAACTGGCAATTACAAAGTGCGCATTGCATGCAGCATTGTTGAAACATAGATACATGAAAATACTTAGTTACTTCCAGTTTCGAAATTTAAATTGGATTTGTTTTTTAATTTAAACTTTAAACTACACTCACAATATGAGTTATTTATTACTATTCTAGTTTCGAGAGGAGTATTCCCTCTCATCATTTGTTAACGACAAGGGTTGCTCCTCTCGAAACTGTAATACTAATAAATATCTGAAATATTTTGTATTTAGTACAAAGTTAAAAATATATTTTTATTTTTATTATTTTATATAAGTTATCATTGTGATACTTCTTCTTCTTCTTCTTCTTCTTCATCAGCCTTCGTCTTTCCACTGCTGGATATAGGCCTCTTCCTTATTTTTCCATTCTTCCCTGTTGTTGGCTAATTGTAGCCATTTCTTTCCCCCCACAGCGACAATATCATCGGCCCATCTCTTTTGAGGTCTTTCGATGCCTCATTTATTTTCCCAAAGTCTCCATTTCAGAAATCTGGGAGGCCATCTTGTAGTATCCTGTCTTGTAACTTGTCCTGCCCATTGCCATTTTAGCTTCGCTACACGATCCATGATATCCACAACTCTAGTTCTTCGCCTAATTTCGACGTTTCTAATTCTATCTCTTAGGCTTACTCCAAGCATGGACCTCTCCATGGATCGTTGCGTGCATTTTTCTTTTCTACACTTTTCTTTGTAAGGGCCATGGTCTCCAATCCATACGTCATCACTGGCAGTATGCACGAATCAAAGGTTTTTCTTTTTAGGCTAATTGGGATCTCTTTGTTCTCGAAGATATGTTTAAGGTTACCAAAAGCAGCCCAGCTCATTCCTATTCGTCTTGGCAATTCTGCTGTTAGGTTATCTTTGTTCATTTTTATCTTGTGTCCTAGGTATATATATTCATCTACTATTTCAATATTATTACCATTGATTGTGATGATTTTGTTCTCTGGACCCAAAATTTTTGTTTTCTTTACATTCATCTTAAGACCAGCTTTGCTCGAAGCTTCGTGTAGTTCTTTTAGCATTATACTTAGTTCTTTGATATTATTACTTACAACTACTATGTCGTCAGCACATCTTAGGTGACTTAAATATGTGCCATCTATCTTCACACCTTTGTTATCCCAATTCAGGGTCTTAAATACATCTTCTAAGGCTAACGTGAAGAGTTTAGGCGAGATTGTGTCACCTTGTCGGACACCTTTTTCTATTTTTATTTTTTCAGTTCTAGTGTCGTCGTCAATTATAACCCTCATAGTTGCATTTTCATATATAAAGTTTACAAATCGTATATATCTAGAGTCTACTCGCGCGTTTTGGAGTGCTTCGATGATTGCCCACCTTTCAGCTGAGTCAATTTTTTATTTATTTTTTTTTATTTAAAAAGTAATGGAAACCTAAGAGTTTATGGGTAACATTTTTACATGATTCAATTTAAGAAAATATAATAATATAATTTAGATACAAATGCTTTATGGTAGTCGATAAAAGCTAAGTGTATAGGTATATTATACTCTGTTGTTTTTTCTATGAGCAATCTCAGAGTTTGAATGTGGTCTCTGGTTCCAAAACTTTTGCGGAAGCCGGCTTGCTCTACGGGTAGGTAGTGATCAAATTTTAGCGTTAGGCGATTCGTCATGATCTTTGTTAACAGTTTATATAAATGCGAAAGCAAACTTATGGGTCGATAGTTTTCTAAATTATCGCTGTCTCCTTTTTTAAATACTCTTTTTACTTCTGCGTTTTGCCAATCACAAGGTATTTTTCCTTCTTTCAGACATTTGTCTAATAGTATTTTTATGGCTTCTATCAATTTTCTTCCCCCTAGTTTTAGCATATCGCTTGTTATTTGATCTGTACCCGGAGCCTTATTATTTTTCATTTGCTTTTTTGTTGTTTTTGTTGTTTTTTTGTGATACTCCAACAACAACAGAAAATAAGTCAAAAACATTGAAAAAATAAAAAATGCAACTTTCGATATCGCTTATCTCCGTAACTGTCAACATTTCACCCAAAGTGTAAAAAATATTTTCTATTCAAAATTGAATGAAGAAGACTCCCTTTAACTTTTTGCTACCAGCTACTCTTGTATTTTTTTAAATAATTATTTTCCTGCTCGATTTTTCTCAAAGCCCTTCTGTAGTACGGAGTTCTTGAAGAAACAGAGAATTTTCTACACACGCGTGCAATACAAAAGGAAAGAAAAGCATATTAAGTTTCGTACTTGGCGCATGTAAACAATTCGAAAGAGATAGTTCTCGGAAGGTTTTGTACTTGTAAAGTACCCTGTCTCAGGTTCGGAATGTTAGATGTTCCAAATTGTTATAAATATGATCGAAAGTGAACAGAATCGACTTTTTAGATAACAGTGTCGGATATATAGATTTGAAAGTACGAAATATATAAACAAATAATAGTTTTAATATAAATGGTTTTAGCATAATACTTTTTAATTTTTATTTTTAAATAGTAATTAACCTGTTTTTAATACAAAAAAATATTTTTATATAGTGGTTGGAGACTCAAAGCGCGGGAGTAAATACAATAAATCTTGCTTAAAATCATTTCTTTATATAGAATAAAAAAGTAACCCATAAAAACGAAGTTTTTACAATACTCCCTTTCTCATTTTCAGGTTTCGTGTCTACCTTATGCGTCGAAATCTCCATACAAGTTGTATGAAAAAAACATTAAAAATTTAAAAAATCCAAAATGTACTAAAATTATTTTTTTTTAACGAAAATTTGACAGATCTTCTTGATCGTCGCCACAAGTCTTATTGCAAAGTTTCAGCTCGATTGGATCACGGGAAAAGAGTTAAAAATCGATCCAAAGTTTTTTCGTCAAGGAAACAAGCAAGCAAACGCCACGAGTTAAAAGAAAGGAAGCAAAAAGCGTTGAATATTTCTTAATTATTTTAGTACAGTTTTATCATCATAATGCTAGCTTTATGCTCGTAAGAAAACATATTCGGCGTAAATAAATATGCATTCTGAAAACAACAAGATTTTTACCCCAACACTCAAAAATAGACAAGACGTAGATTTACGACAGTCAGACTTATTCGATGATTACTGCTTTAACACTAACAGACGGGACGTATTCATTTATGTCCTTACTTTGTCTATATACATTAACGACTTTTGCAGTTTTAGATGACACCTAGGGAAAAAGTCGTGAATCTACATGATCTAATTAGAGTAGATATTATGTATTTTGATTAAGGGAATGTGGAGTATAAGGGATTCATAAATAATAGTCATCAATAACCAAGACAGGAAAAAGAAACTGCACCCTATTTTTTATGTCTACTTATATAATGGTGCAATATCACTTTTCAACACCCAATAGTTGTGCGGTAATGGCATATAATTTTGTAAAAGCCCACTAGGGCGTTGACAATTTTGTAAAAGCCCACTAGGGCGTTGACAATAATAAATTAATAAATAAAAAATATCTTGATAACCAACAATCTCTTTGATGAAGAAATCAATAATTTGTAATTAAGATAAATTAATTGAAATTACGACACACAGACGAAGCTTTTGAGATCTAGGATTGGCTCTAGAATCTTTTAAGATTAGCTAGCTTAAGTAATTACTTTACATAATGCTAAGTTCACCACTTTCTTTGGTGACTATTTGAAAGGACTATGCTGTAGCCATTTATAGTCAAAAATTACTAATTCCAATGACTTAGTATACATATATCACCGCTGGTAATGATATCTCTATTTTGGTTTTAAAAAAATTGAAAATACTCAAATACATTGGAATAAACACTTTGTTCAAAACAAAATAGAACGCTCCGGTGCTTTTAATTTTAGTGAAATTCTTAAATGGCTTTGAGCAAATTCTAAACCAACGATTAGGGCCGACTAAGGCTTGCCTGCAATTAGCGTTACAGCGTCCACCTTTCCAGCCGAATCCCGAACAACCCCAGTGTAACATCCCCCGCAAGACACGCTACACAGCCAGGCGCGGGTGGGGGAGACCCCACCTCTTGAAACTAAAATAAAGACTCCATCAGACATTAGCTCTATTTTAATACCGGAAAGCTCTCACGCTAAGTACTTCCGAAGCGCTGGTGCTACGCTTAAACAAATCGTCTTATTCATTTTCTTCTTGTGCCCTGTCCGTTCAACGGATATCATGTTGGCTATAAGAACGTTGTTTACTTCGTCCCCGAACAGCTCTACAGTAGACTAGCCAAAGCACTCTCTCAGATTTTTCAGCCGTAATGTTCTCTTTCTTCCGGCAATCTTTCCCTGCATTGTGAGATGCAACATCTCGTCCATCTATAGATGTCTCGTCACGTATTAGACCAAGAACAAGATACTGAAGTTTGCGGATTTTTGTTGTTGTTTCAATCATGACTGCAGATTATCTTATTTGTAATGCCCTTGAAGAAGACGATGTCTGAATTCGGGGATCCAGACAAAGTCTATTTCTTCTTGAAGATTATTTATTGACTAGTGATTGGGAGATGGTGTAACGGCTCCTGAGGCAAGTAATCACCTTATTCTTCCTTCAGGATCGCTGGCTCCCTTCTCCTGTCGCTTCATCATCCCAGACAACAAGCGGCGAGGTGTCTTCCGTAGTTGCAGGAGTACACTCGCGTGGTTAGGCAAATCTTTGCTTAAAATTAGCGGTATTTTCGCGGTAAGCGTTTATTTGCGGTAGCGTTTGACAGCTGTCTTTGCGTTGGCAGCATTTTTCGTACTGAGCGGCCCTGTGCTTATCGGAAGTAGGTAGGATGAGGAGAGGGAAGTGGAGATACATTTAACCTGTTTTTTTAATACGCGCTAGCGCTGGCGCCAACAACTAGTAGCAATGAGTTAATATCGCAACAATATTATTAGTGGTTACAGGTTAGTTAGCAAGAGAGTAACTACTACAGATAGGTATTAGTTACTCTTGTACTTACTGGTTAAATGCTAAGTAGGCGCGCCAGGATGGCGCTTCTCTTTTTATCCCCATTTACTCTCTCATTATTTCCTGTCTCTTTCATAAATTCCGACACATGTTCTTTTAGATACATTACATTTTTCATGCGGGTAAAGCTTACATGAGCTCGCTCAATGCAGCAATTGATTTCAACAGAAGGATCTCATCTTCAACACATTGTACCTTCTCTAATTTCGTTCCAGCTATAAATATAAAGACTTTCATTGTCAACTGCGTTATTTTTGCTTATGAGCATGTATTTTGTTTTAGTTGTAATATGTTCATTTCTCGTTTCAGCATAAATTGTAAATCTTTGTGCAATGTTTTCATTTGCGACGGACTGATCCGGGTCTGTGTGGAAACGGGGTAAAAACGCTCGCTGCAATATTCAGCGAGCAGGTAGGCGCGATGATCCGGACCCACGCCTATAAAACGGGGCGGATGACGTGACAAAGTCTGTTTGAGTGCCGCTGGTACAAATTATGTCCAGGGAGGTAGCGGAGTGGGCCGGCCGTAGTCGGCCGGGCTCCCATCACAGGGGTGATCGATAAATGTTTGTAGCATTTAAATCCGATGGTATCGTATACATAGATTACTCTTTGGAACTGTCGAATTTTACTGATCGCCGATTATTTTAGTATACATAATAATGTCATGAATTATTTGGAGGGTTTCGATATACTGGTAGGACGTGTTATCGTGTTATATTGATTGATTAAGCTTAACACTGATTAATTTATTGATTTATAAATAATACATGTCCTGAATTGGGCTTTTACATAGGATAATTAATAAGTAAATAAGGAAAAATAAAAAATACTAACAATATAAATATTGCTTAATATTTCACTTTTGAAATACAGAAGTACTATGCCAGAGGTATCTATATATATTAACTATGTCACGGGAAAGTCCATGGATATCTCTAAGATAGCCCTTCAAATATTTGAAATAATCTAGATAATAAAACATATATAGAAGTTTAAAAAAATTGGATGTGTATAAAATATATAAGACTTGTTTCCGCCCAATCGTACGGTATCGAGACAAGGGGTGACACTACCAGAATTAAAAATCTCCTAAGAACAACTGAGATGAAGACTCTCCGACCCATTGCGAGACTGACAATCCGAGACCGAGTGAGGAATTTAGAAATACGAAGGACTTGCGACGTCGAGGATATTGTCCGATGGGGAAGATCTATAAGACGTTACTGGAGAGATCATGTGGAGAGAGCTTGTTCTGAGAGAGTGGTGAGCGTAGCAGCGAACAAGCTGCCGTCAGGTACCAGACTCCCAGGAAGACCGCATAAAAAATGGCGAGATAGTTGGACATCTGTATCCCAGGAACAGGCTCTGCGCAATTACAAGACGCAGTCCTAGGTGAAGCAGAATAAAAAGAAGAAGGATGTGTGGATATTTTTATGGTGAAATTGGTGAACGTTGCATTGTGATATAAAAGTGATCATTTAAGCCAGTTAAAGCAGGGCATAGGCCCCATGGCCACCGTATAAAGACTTGCATTCACATTTCTATATTAATAGCTTCGTCTCTGTGAGACTCATCTAATTTATATTAATTAAAATTATGTATTTAGCGGAGAAAGTTGTACTAGGATCTGCTAAAACCCAAAATACGCATATATACGCAGAATGTTGTCTTTCTGTTTTTGAAAGAATTTAGATAATAAAACATGCTGTGACATCTAGATTACCATTATACACTGAATTATTATGTCCAAAACATCCTAAACGGTCCGGGATGGTGCAAGTACAATTGCCAATGAAGTATTAACGTTTTGCGAAGCTGAAAAAGAAAATAATGGACCGATATTACCATCTGACGGTTTGACAGATAGAACGGCCGCCATTACTGCTTGATTTCTTTAGTGCTGCCCGACCAAATTTCTGTTAAAGGCTACGACACCGGTCACCGGACATTCTGTACATTATGTATTGTGTAATAAATTTACACCCTGGCAACTTCTGTTACGCGACAGGAACGCCCTCCCTCGCACGCCAATTTATAGTGGTCGCATTTGTACAAGTTGTCTTTCTGTTCCAGAGTCTCGGGGCGGGGTGCCCCCCCGGCTGGTGGCGCGCCCCCCGGGGGAGGTGGGTGTGGCGCGCGGGGCGCCGCTGGACCTGTCCTGCGTGGGGCAGGGCTCCCCGCCGCCCGCGTCCTCCTGGCGGCGCGCGGGGGGCCCGGAGCGGCCGGGGGCGCGCCTGCTGGCCCGCGCCGCGGGGCCCGAGCAGGCGGGCCGCTGGACCTGCCGCGCGGCCTCCTCCCTGGGGGAGGTCACGGCCAGCACCGTCATCTCCGTGCTGGAGCCGCTGGCCGTCGCGCTGGAGCCGCGCTTCCAGGTACCCGCATCTTCGGTTTCATCCTAATAAGTTCGTTGTCGTCTGTCCGTCCATCCGCCCGTTTCTCCCTGCCGTAACTTCGTGTCACGTCCGTAACTTGTTTATTGTAAAAAAACTTTTTCTAATTAAAAAAACAAAACTTAATCTTTTTTTCATTTTTTTATCTTTTTGATTTTTTTTTCACCCGAAGCATCCGAATTTAAATGCTAAACTTTATGACTGAGCTCTCAATAATATTGAAAAATTATTCAATTTAATCGAAGTAATGACCAAAACTAGTCGAAAATGATTTAGTGATATATAGTCATCCACTTCAGGTAAATGTTGAAAGTTTCAGAGTTCTAGCTATTCAGGAAATTGATAAAAATCAATTGCACAAGATTGCACCTCAAACAACAGACAAAGAGAATAAAATAAAAGCAATTAAAAAGAGAACATGAGTAAAATGATAATAATTATAAACTAAAAATAGAAAAACAAAAGATGACAAAGTGTAGTATGAAGTAATGTTATTTTTAATGTATAATTTATATTTTTTGAAAAGTGATCACTAAAGCCAATCAATACAGATCATCCCTATAGCCACCCTTAAAAGATTTCCTTACATGTTTTCTATCGTCTTTGTGAAACTTTAATAATTTATCTTAATCAATGATTATACTTCTGTGGACGAAATCAAGTAATAATTGTGTTTTCGGAACATACATATAAAAATACTGTCATGAATTGATCCGTCGAGTCGAGATCTTTGAGATGTGTCTCTTTAGACGCACACTGAAAGTTCCAGGGTAGGTAGAGTTATTGGGTGACCGTATGGCTTATGATCTGTATTTTTTTAAATAGAGATGTGAACACGGAATACGTGTCACATCAATATTCTTACGATTTTCAAACTCAGCTAAACGCTTGTTCTATGAAAATTGGACTAGCTTGCTGGTCTGGAGTGAGGTTCGAACACGCGACCTTTGGACCACGAGGCGAAAGTCCAAACCACAAGACCATCAAGCCGCTCTTTACTATTTTTATTTTAAATAGAGATGCGAACACGGAATTCGTGTTACATCAATATTCTTACTATTTTCAAATTAAGCTAAACGCTTGTGCTATGAAAATGGGACTAGCTTGCTTGTCTGGAGTGAGATTCGAACCTGCGACCTTTGGAACACGAGGCGAGAGTCCTAACCACAAGACCAACAAGCTACTCACATACATACATACATAAATAAATTAACTGGATTTATTTATTTATTCATTTCTTATCCCATACTGTACACAATTTGGGTTAATCTATCCTCGTCTCACTAGAAGAATCTGTGTTGTGACAGGTATCACCCTTATCTTCTTCCCCTTGTTATATTCGGGTCGGGGCCCCACTGCATCGACA
Source organism: Agrypnia vestita (assembly GCA_016648135.1). Taxonomy (NCBI): domain Eukaryota; kingdom Metazoa; phylum Arthropoda; class Insecta; order Trichoptera; family Phryganeidae; genus Agrypnia; species Agrypnia vestita. The sequence goes on from JADDOH010006462.1 coordinate 32,282, forward strand.
GGGCGCCTTCATTCATTCCTGTCTTGCGCTGATTGTGCGGCCTCCGTCCATTGTTGTCCCTTCCCTCGCACAGTTTCTGGAGCTGCCTTTGCCCAACTGTGTCTGGGGCGGCCCACTGGACGTCTACCCTACCGTCTACGTCACATCGATAATTTGGAAGAACACTAGTTAGTTAGTTTGGTTAATTTTCATTGCCAAGAGATTTTCGAGTCAAGCTATCTTATCCCCTTGGTTTTTCCAGAAACACGGTAAGTATGTTGTCTTTCTCCACTGAGTAGATTTATTTTTTCCAATGAAAAATTCTTCCATTGTTTCCTCCTCTCCTTCAGATTCGTCTGAAATGTTTTCTTGTTCGGTAGCACTTTCTTCAGCTTGTGCTCGATTTCTTCTTCCAAAAATTCGCTCACTCCAGGGAAAGTAAGTCTCATCACCTCCATAATTGAACTCGTTTAAAACAAAATAAAATACATTTAGCTATAAAAGAAACAATATAAATGAGAAATAAATAGAAAAAAGTAGTTTATTTAATTTATTTACACTTAAAGGCGAGTGTCGTAAAATTAACGTTAAACGAAATCCAAATATCAATGAATAACAAAAACTTCTAAGCACACCCGGTACATCTGTAGTTTAGAGAGGCACTGACCCTCGAATAGCTCGGAGCTCGATGCTTGCGACTGAGTGGTAAAAGTGGCGGAAGTGATAAGGCGCATTTGTCGTAAATTTTACGACAGCGCGCGAAGGTTAAATTAGTTGTAAAGTGTACCTGGCTTAGGTGATCACTTTATACAATGCGACGTTCACCGGTTCCACCCTAAGAAATGCGCACTTTCTTGCAGAGGGTAAACTCCGGCGACACGGCCGTGCTGAACTGCACGGTGCTGGGCGGCGAGGGCGGCTCCGTGCAGTGGGCGCGGGAGGGCGCGCCGCTGCGGGGCGGCCACCCGCTGCCCGCGCCGCACCTGCTGCGGCTGCCGCGCTTCGGCCGCGAGGACGCCGGCCTCTACCAGTGCCTGGTCAGCTCCGCCGGCGGCAGCGCGCAGGCTACCGCTGAGCTGCGCCTCGGAGGTACAGTACACAGTCCACCTTGTAAGAATGCCAAAACCAACACATAAACAAATAATTTGTGTGATACGCAGGTCTGTAAATGTGTTGGCAGAAATCGCATCGTTGATTGGTTAAAGTCATGTCGTGACGGAAGCAATAAATGTTTTAGTACGTTTTCAACTCTCGAGGCGGATGCGCGCGCGCTCGCTTAAAGAAAACTACCATTGGTGACCGTTGAGTGGGGTAATATCTACAGTCATGTGTGCAAAATAGAACGCCAATATTGGGAACGGGACATTGCATTTGACGAATTCACCGATTAAAGTAATTTAATTTATAATATTTCTTATGACGAAAGTGATATCTGAATGTAATGCGCATTTATAAATTCGTTTAAATATTTGTTTTATTTTTTGCCATTTTTCCCAGTTAATATTTTTTCCATTTTCATTACATTTTTTTTATAAACCTTTAGTATTTTGATTTTTATATTATTTATGTAATAAAATATATAGATCGAATTATTTTATTTAAGCAGTCCGTTACCCTGAATCTAAATTTTTGAACATGATTTTAAAAATATATAGCTATGTGGTAATGTTAAAAATAAAATCAAATATTTTTGCATTTTAACATCATGGTCACCCTATGAGCTTTGGCATCTCTAACTGGCGGCAAATATTAGAAGAAAAAGGAGCGATGGGAGTCAGTGGGCAATAGTGGTCAGCGTTCTAGCATCCAGACGAAAGACTGCCCGCTCAGTACGCGTCCAAAGTTTGTACTACGGTGCCTACCCAGTGCAGCAAAATTCATTAATAAATAAATGCACATATATTTTTTTTACTTGTATTTACTAATTCATAAATATATGAGTATTAGCTTTTTAAAATTTAAGTTAAATGCTTTGCCTGCATTTAAACAAATCCTCAATTGATATTTTTAATTGTGACATGTCAAATGCTACACATCATATGCGACTTTTGTAAAGGTACAGATACACATGCTTATTTTAAGCATTCTCAAAACAAGCGTGCCTCAACAATTGTACACACTTGCTCATTACTAGCACACTTATTTTAAGCATGCTCATAAATGAGCATACTCAAAGCTAACAATCAAACACACATGCTTATTAGTGGCGTGCTCTTGTTATACAATAGAGAGGAGCTCTAGTTTAAAATGGAAACTTTGCAAACTGAAATAGAAAATTCAAGTGAACCAATAAATCAAAACAGTTCCTGGGTTTAATCAAACACACATGCTTATTACTGGCATGCTCTTGTCATAGAATAGAGACGTTCTTGTTCAAAATGGAAACTTTGCAAACTGAAATAAAAAATTCAAATGAACCAATAAATCAAAATAGTTCCCGAGTTCCCATCCGCACATTTTTGATTTTATTTTTTATAATTTTTATTGTAAGATTTGAATTATTCATGTCTTTTAATAAAGTTTCATAAACATTATATCTTGCATATTATTTTTACACAGCGGTGACCGAGTATTCCACAGACATTCGTGATTCCTATAATAAGTCACGAAAAGTAATGTTTTGTCATCTCCCCAACGTGCCATATTTGTTTAATCTGTCGCGGACTGAGAAGATCGCATTGATAATCGATACTAGCCGCGAATGACATTAGCATGCTCATAAGCAAGCCTGTTCACACCAGGCGCGTGCAGTGGGAACATTGAAGCATGACTTTTTTATAAGCATATATTTTGAAAAAAAATACAAATCAAATATTTGTGCTATAAATTTTTATGAAAAAGCAAAATATGAATACAATGTTAACAATTGTGATAGAAATATTACGAAATATATATTGTATTCCGATTTTTTCCAAACGATTGATTACGTAAAAGTCATGCTGCGATGTTTCCACTGCACGCCCCTGGTTCACACATGCTCAAAAGATACCCCTTCTCATGGTGAATGACCTAAGCATGGTAATAAATCAACCGGCTGATTTTTGAACGTGCCACTAAGGAGCATGCTCATTACTAGAAATGTGCGTACACACATGCCACTAATAAGCAAGGGCTAAAGAAGGTCAATATTTCGCATGCTCACGTGCCACTAATAAGCACCTTAAGGCTCGCTCGTTTTTTGTTTTTTTTTAAGATTGATGGTAGAATGGTTGTAATTGCAGACACGGCTCCAGAGCTGCAGTAAACGTTCATAGAGCAGGCGCTGCGGCCCGGGCCCGCCGTGTCCCTGCGCTGCTCCGCCATTTCCTTTAACATTGATACTAGAATGTAATTGCAGACACGGCTCCAGAGCTGCAGTACACCTTCATAGAGCAGGCGCTGCGGCCCGGGCCCGCCGTGTCCCTGCGCTGCTCCGCCATTTCCTTTAACATTGATACTAGAATGTAATTGCAGACACGGCTCCAGAGCTGCAGTACACCTTCATAGAGCAGGCGCTGCGGCCCGGGCCCGCCGTGTCCCTGCGCTGCTCCGCCATTTCCTTTAACACTGATACTAGAATGTAATTGCAGACACGGCTCCAGAGCTGCAGTACACCTTCATAGAGCAGGCGCTGCGGCCCGGGCCCGCCGTGTCCCTGCGCTGCTCCGCCATTTCCTTTAACATTGATACTAGAATGTAATTGCAGACACGGCTCCAGAGCTGCAGTACACCTTCATAGAGCAGGCGCTGCGGCCCGGGCCCGCCGTGTCACTGCGCTGCTCCGCCATTTCCTTTAACACTGATACTAGAATGTAATTGCAGACACGGCTCCAGAGCTGCAGTACACCTTCATAGAGCAGGCGCTGCGGCCCGGGCCCGCCGTGTCCCTGCGCTGCTCCGCCATTTCCTTTAACACTGATACTAGAATGTAATTGCAGACACGGCTCCAGAGCTGCAGTACACCTTCATAGAGCAGGCGCTGCGGCCCAGGCCCGCCGTGTCCCTGCGCTGCTCCGCCATTTCCTTTAACATTGATACTAGAATGTAATTGCAGACACGGCTCCAGAGCTGCAGTACACCTTCATAGAGCAGGCGCTGCGGCCCGGGCCCGCCGTGTCCCTGCGCTGCTCCGCCATTTCCTTGACCACACTGAATCTAGAAGAATGCAGACACGGCTCCAGAGCTGCGTACACCTTCATAGGCAGGCGCTGCCGGCCAGGCCGCCGTGTCCCTGCGCTGCTTCCGCCATTTACTTTAACATTGATTACTAGAATGTAATTGCAGACACGCTCCAGAGCTGCAGTAACCTTCAGAGCAGCGCTGGGCCCGGGCCCGCCGTGTCCCTGCGCTGCTCCGCCATTTCCTTTAACATTGATACTAGAATGTAATTGCAGACACGGCTCCAGAGCTGCAGTACACCTTCATAGAGCAGGCGCTGCGGCCCGGGCCCGCCGTGTCACTGCGCTGCTCCGCCATTTCCTTTAACACTGATACTAGAATGTAATTGCAGACACGGCTCCAGAGCTGCAGTACACCTTCATAGAGCAGGCGCTGCGGCCCGGGCCCGCCGTGTCCCTGCGCTGCTCCGCCATTTCCTTTAACATTGATACTAGAATGTAATTGCAGACACGGCTCCAGAGCTGCAGTACACCTTCATAGAGCAGGCGCTGCGGCCCGGGCCCGCCGTGTCCCTGCGCTGCTCCGCCATTTCCTTTAACACTGATACTAGAATGTAATTGCAGACACGGCTCCAGAGCTGCAGTACACCTTCATAGAGCAGGCGCTGCGGCCCAGGCCCGCCGTGTCCCTGCGCTGCTCCGCCATTTCCTTTAACATTGATACTAGAATGTAATTGCAGACACGGCTCCAGAGCTGCAGTACACCTTCATAGAGCAGGCGCTGCGGCCCGGGCCCGCCGTGTCCCTGCGCTGCTCCGCCATTTCCTTTAACACTGATACTAGAATGTAATTGCAGACACGGCTCCAGAGCTGCAGTACACCTTCATAGAGCAGGCGCTGCGGCCCGGGCCCGCCGTGTCCCTGTGCTGCTCCGCCATTTCCTTTAACACTGATACTAGAATGTAATTGCAGACACGGCTCCAGAGCTGCAGTACACCTTCATAGAGCAGGCGCTGCGGCCCGGGCCCGCCGTGTCCCTGCGCTGCTCCGCCACGGGGGCCCCCGCCCCCTCCTTCTCCTGGCTGCTGGACGGCCAGGAGCTTCTGCCCTCGCACAGGTAATCCCATCCCTCTAGCTGCATCTCTACACCAATAACATATAGAATCTCTTCGGTATTCACTACATGATACACGCTCTGTATGTGCAAATCCATCCCAATTATAATAATTTCTTGTATTACTTTCAGACATTTTTTGATGAGTTTAAACTTATGTACAATTTGTCACCTATATTTGATTACTACACTACCGATTTCGACACGCACGTCATTAACGAGTATTTTGGTTGAAACGCACTACTGAAACGCGACGCCAAACCACGCCATCCGACGCATGTCAGTACTAATCAATCTCATATATTTAATATGGTCAGAAACAAATTAATAACACGCCATGTGATGAAACGCAACCCCACGCGGTAACATCCAGTCGATTCAGATCGGCGTGTTGCCGGCAGAGGGGCACACATGCCACCCGACGGATCGCACGCAGTGTTTCTGTTAACACCCGACATCACGCGTCAGTCTTTCTTTTGTGCTAATAGCTTGAAGATAAGTTGTTTCCTTCTTATAGATATCGTTTTTAATAAAGTCATTTATAACTTAAAATTGCGTTTCATTAACCTAAAATATAAATTAGGATTTAGTATGTAGAATGATATCTTGAGCCAAGAAAGCTGTATTAAATGTTTGTATGGGCAGGTACTCCATGGGGCAGTTCCAGGAGAGGGAGGAAGTGGTGTCCCACCTGAACCTGAGCAGCAGCAGGGCCGAGGACGGAGGGCTGTACTCCTGCCGGGCCGTCAACTCGGTGGGGGAGGCCGCGCACACCGCCAGGCTCAACATCTATGGTACGGTCACGCTCCCATTAAATAAAACACACTACACTAAAGCGCAGTCGCTGAAACGAGAGAATTTCGTACATTGACCCTACGAAATGCATCCTTGTCGCTCGCCCACAATTATGTTGCTAACACGTGAGGGAAGTACTCGACAGTATCTCCCACGAAAAACTCGTATCAGAACCAAAAGAGAACGGGATTGACCAAACGGCCCCAAACGGGTAAAAAGCCACTCACCGAGTATACCCCAGATAGTCAGATCAAATGAATCTGCAAGTAATCCACCAATAGGTGAATTTGGATTCGCCCAAGGTACGGTCCCTAGAACTTATCACTTTTCACTCACGTAAACGACATATCTCAACATAATCAACGTTGAATCAAGCATTGAAAATTAAGTATTCCACGCAGATGAATATATTTATTAAGATATATTATCTCACAGAGACAAATCTATTTATATGGGAAACATGTATGGCAGTCTTTGTAGAGTAGCCACAGGGCTTATGACCTTTGTCAGCTGGCTGATCACTTTACACTTGATGTATCCCATAAAAGCGACATGCGGTATGGTAATAAGTTGCAGATGGGATAGTAAGAGGAAGGGGGGGGGGAAGCTGGAATAGGGGGGGATTATAAACTGTATTGATTGTTGTGTTGAAAAAGTAGAGTTTTTTGTTACTGTTCCAATTAACTTTGTGTTCGGTAACTTTGTGCATCAAATAATACTTTAATTAATTTTAAGTGTCTCGTAAATTATTCATTTATTTATGGAAGCAATTAGAAAAAATAAAATTGCAATATAAATGTATTTCAGTTGTAACATGTTTGAAAAATAAAAGATAAAATAAAATAATTACGGTCACAGGTACCTAACTAAACATTTGCATGCATACTTGGTTTTTTGGAAAAGCAATTCAAGAAAAGTCTGTTAAATTTAGTAATTGCAATAAATAAATGTATTCAAGATAATAAAATGTACCTAATTTATAGTTCATGAATCTATGAAAGAAAATTATTCTGTATTTCTTCAATTTTGACACAGTGTCAGACACTTCTGACACTGGCAGTCTTCTAGCAATCCACTGACGGGAAAGCTCCAAAGGCGTAGAATGTTTGATGATTTTATTATCTTGATTAAACAAGTACAATTTATACATGAGTATGATTACAAAGACAATGATAAATACTCGAAGAGCGATAGCCTCCGGCCACCCGCTGGAGGTCGATGAAAGACTGACATGCCCACATAGGGTGTGGGCCGCTTTTTATATAATTTACGAACAAAGGAGTCTCCTGAAAGTGCGGCTGTATGTGTGTGGAGAATTCATCGGAAATGATGATGGTGCAATGAACTACAGGCCGCGCCGGTGCCTTGCTCGTGTCTCGATTTGCTTATGTGGCATTCCTTGCCACTGTGTGTGTGTGTGTGTGGCCTAGATTAGTGGTTTCTGTATTCTGGTATGAATTCCACAGGCATAATAATGATCATCATAACACACATCCAAATGACCATCTGTTCATGCGATTCGACCCAGCATCGAGATTTCAAGAGGTAGAGGTTAGAGATGAGGAACAAGTGGAGAAATCAACAAGTTATATAACGAAATATGATAAAATTGTAAAACCAACAGAGAGGTATCAACCAACTTCGATCTAAGTTCAAATTTTATCAAATATTTGTGTGCTTGTATTTGTAAGGTTTGGGGTGTCTTTATTGAATAATAACCCAGTTAATGTAATATAAAGACTTTTAGTATTGACTTGACTAGATCATTTATATGTCACTTATAAATTGACCATTGACAATACTCTCTATCTATGACTTCCGTAGGGATGTGCCCAACACTTATAAGTGATGTGACAATATTAAAGTGTTGGACTTAATTTCAGGTCCTCCCTACATCCGCTTCGTGGCGCCGATTCGAGCCGTCGCCGGGTCCAACGTGACGATCTACTGCCCCTACTCCGGCTACCCGATCAGGTACCCTCGAGCCTCCTGGTCAGCAGTGCTGCCCGCCAGGTCCGGCCGCTTGATGACGCTTGCCTCTGTTCTAGCGGCGTGCGGTGGGAGCGGCAGGGCGCGCTGCTGGGGCCGGACCCGCGGCACGGCCGCGACGGGGAGGGCGGGCTGCGGGTGGACGCGGTGGGCCCGAGCGACGCCGGGGCCTACACCTGCTCCGTGGGCGGCCCGCAGGGAGAGCTGGCCCGCCGGGAGCTGCAGCTCGTAGTCCTCAGTTAGTTCCGTCGCTCAGTTTGCTTTTCGGTATAAAAACTAGTGATGCAACGAATACTGCTTTCACGAATACGAATATCAAGCCTACTATTCGGCGAATACGAATAATTCAACAAGGTTGTAAATAATACACCACTTTTCTTTTTTTTATCTGTTTGTCAAGAAGCACATTTCTTTTATCCGTTTGTAGATCCCCAGCGGTTGAAAATAGATCTCACTTTTTTCACGCTTACGAGATGTCGTGTTATTAGATTTAATTTGAAATTATTTTATAAGAGTCAACACTTTTACACACAACGGAAATAAAATGATAGAAAAAATACGTATTACAAAACAAAAACTACATGAAATGAGCACCTAACCTAATTAATAACCCAACGAAACTAGATGAAAGAATTCATGTTATACTGTGAAACAAGTAACAATTGACAACTTGAGAACTCAACAATACATTCATTTAATGTTTGGGGAATCCCCGATAATAGAGTGCGTAGGTGTGTTCGGATGCACCGTGCACAGCCAAACCATAATTCAGAATGTTCTTAGGTTTTCACGGCCACTCAGAATCTTCAAGTTTGTGTTTTCTGGGGTATTATGCCGTGTTGTTACGACCTTTCGGGACGACGTTTCGGATCCCATTGCAGGGTTCATCATCAGGGCTGATGTGTTCAAGCCTGCCCTGATGATGGACCCTGCAATGGGATCCGAAACGTCGGCCCAAAAGGTCGACGTTTCGGAACATCACGGCATAATACCCCAGAAAACACAAACTTGAAACCATAATTCAGTTATAAATACTTTGTTTCTAATGTTCGTGATGATATTCGGCGATTACAAATATTCGGTAAATACTTACTATTCTGCGAATACGAATATTTGTATTCGTATTCGTTGCATCATTAATAAAAACATCTTCCTCCTCCTCAAGGGGTGAATTGGTTTGTGCGATTTCCTCGCCGCACCGCACGTGTGCTTTTGCTTCGTCAGCGGCGTAGCGAGCAAACCACCTCAGCATTAAAACAATGCCAATCTAAAGAGGAAAGTGTTGGGATACGCGCGAGCTTTTGTTTGCAGAACGGCCGTGTGTTTGTGGTGGATCTCTTCCCACTTTCTCCTCTAGGGTTAAATGTTATAAATGACGCTTTAGCATTTCAAACATGGGCATAATCTGAAAATTGTTTGTGGAACAATAGGAGTGACAGAAGCAATAAAATGAGGGGCATAAAATGAAAGGCAGCAAAATCTAAATAATAATTAAGATAAATTAACGTGTCTCACAGAGACAAAGCTATTTATATGGAAGTCTTAATAGGGTAAACAGAAGACTTATGACCTTTACGAGCTTTCTTTACACAGTGAAACGTTCACCAATTCCACCGTAAGTACATAAAAAATTTCCTTTCAGAACCGCCTCAACTAGCGCCCTTTCTGTTCCCGCCCAACGTCGAGGAAGGCAGCAACATCCAGGCTACCTGCAGCGTCATGTCGGGAGACCAGCCCATCTACTTCACCTGGTTCAAGAACAACCAGCCCATCCCGGCGTCCCTTGACGTGAGTCAGCGCCCCGTGTCTTCAATTCAACTTAATCATTCCGTCCAACTGTTACAATGGTCATAGCTTCTCATCTTGCAGGTAGAACAGAAGAGCTTGGAGTTCTTCAGTATTCTGATCATCAAGAAGGTGTCCTCTTCCCACAGCGGCACTTACAGCTGCGTGGCCAGCAACGCGGCAGCCAAGGCTAACTACTCCGCCCCCCTTGTCGTGAGAGGTGACTGCTAACTTATACTAAATAAAACTAATTTAACCATCTAGACCAGCGGTTCCTAATCTGTGGTACGCGTACCACCGATTGTAAACTACGTACGGCTATTGCCTAGAGCAGTGGCTTTGCAATGTTCAAACTAACATCGGATTCCTCTGCCGAGTCTCCAGACCAGATCCTCTATGAGTTAAGTTGCTAATTTGCCAGCTAGCGAAGACCGAAGACTCGGAGTCATCAAAGATGTCCGTGTGATGTCTGAATAGTATCAAAACAATGCAGGACATAACGTCTGAATACAGTCTCGAAGCGTAGCAGAACATACCAAAACATACTTATTCTGAACTATATAATAGTTCTTTGAAGAATTCCATTAGCGGATTGCAAATGCTTATGCTGCCATTTCTAAGCGTAATTGGACTAGATTTTCAAGGTATTTGATACAATGAAAATCATCTCTCATGAGTGTGTTGTAACGACAGGTAGCGCCACCTCTGGGCATACTTTAACTCTAGTTCCAAAGCTGTGCTAATAAACCTGAAATGGCCTGTTAGCGCCATCTATGGAAATATAAGAGGACTGAAATATGTTGGAGTTGTAAAACTGTCATGACGTGATCCATTTTTATTTTTTTAGAGCTCATGTTATCTATAACTTTTAAAACTGGCGAACAGCACTAAGATGGCTCAAATAGTTTATTGTTGAAGACTAATGACTCCATTGTTTGCTGCAGTGGCTCCTCAGTGGATCCAGGAGCCCCAAGATGTGTCTGCCTTGATGGGCAGTCCCCTATCGCTGCCTTGTTCAGCCAAGGGTTTCCCCGAGCCACAAATTACATGGATGAAGAGTCAAGGTTAACAAAATACTGATTTTTAAAGTTAGTATCACAATAGCCCTCTCATAAACATTGGTAATATTTTTCTATAATCGCCAGGCACGACCCCTCAGAACTATCAGCCGCTGGACTCCGCTGAGATGGCCCAGAACGGGAGCCTCATTCTATCGTCTGTCAGCGCCAGGGATGAAGGCTACTACCTCTGCAAGGTCACCAACACCATCGGTTCTGGCCTCAGCAAGGCAGTATTCATTAGAGTTAATGGTAAGGCCAAAAAACATCAATTGAATTTGAGTACTTGTTGGTCTTGTGCTTAGGACTCTCGCCTCGTGATCCAAAGGTCGCGGATTCGAACCTCACTCCAGACAGATATTAGTACTATTTTCATTGCACAAGCATTTAGGTTAGTTTGAAAATAGTAAGAATATTGATAGGACACGTATTCCGTGTTCGCATCTCTATTTATTTTTTTAAAAATGGCTTTAAATATAAAGTGGACTACTGCTATCCTCCACTATTAACTCCCCATTGCTTGTCTAGGAATCAGGCTATTTGCATAAAGTACGTACCATGATAAGATGAGAAAAGATTGATTGATTGGAGGTTTAAGATTCTTTCTGAGAGACCATTACAAACTTTAGTCCTATCTTCAAAGGAGAAGCTAATAGATTTCTTTGAAAATGTATGTATTCTGTTTACAATTTACATTTTTCTACATATATTGGATCATGTTACACACTATGTTAGATTATGTTACATACTCGTACTTGTGTATATCTCAGCAAAAGCTTTTATCAATATAGTACAATTGTGGTTTATGTTTTGATTACTAACAATGACTATAATGAACTGTTGTCATTGAAAGCACCAATTCATTTTACATGTTGAAAGAAGAAATTATTACACAGAACACATCTTAACTATTTTTAAAGGTAAGCTTAAATTATTATCTTTACCATACTCTAGCCAAAACACCGCAGTAGTCAAATTATTTTGGTTTGGATTACTATTCACGATGACAACGATTTTTCCAGAGCCTCCGAGGTTCGAGCACGGCTCCAGGAACGTGTCCACCAGGCGGGGCGAGTCGGTGAACCTGGTGTGCGAAGTATTTGGGGATGATCCCATGCAAGTGGTATGGACTCACAATATGAATAGACTTGATGCCAACAATTACAGGTATGCCATTTATTGCACACACTCAAATTATGTCAAAGATCCTTCTATAATCTGGCCTCTTTTGCTGTCTCGAATCACTCAGTCCTGTAAGAGCTGCAAACAAGGCCCACATTCCACACGATAAAAGAAAGTTAACCTTCCAGGTCAGTCCCTTGTCCCCTTCATGACTGAAGATCGTAATCTTTATGACCTCCCGCCCTTTTTACTATTCTCCTCCGTTGAGAAGTGCTTGTAGCTTTTTCCACTTGGTAGCTCTATGGGTGCATCCACACCCATAATTACGAAAGATTTCCAAGTGGCACGAAGACGACTGGGCCATCGCCCTAGCACCACAGTAAGCAGAACACACACATACACATACGTGGCAAGAATTTCGCATAAGCAATCGAGGCACGAGCAGCGTATATGCGCCCCCGATGTAGGCTACCGCGATGTCAGCATATCTACACCCATATAGCCAGACTTCAAGAAACTTATTTGTTTGCAAATCTTATAAAAAGCCGCCCACGCCTTATACGGGTATGTCAGTCTTTCATCGACCCCCGTCGTAAGGCCGGAGGCTATCGCCCTTCGAGTATCTATCATTGTCTTTGTAGTCGTACTTGTGTATAACTTGTACTTGTTTTATCGAGATAATAAAATCATCAAACATCCTACGCCATTGGAGCTTTCCCGTCACATGATGGGTGGTGACCTAAAAGCAGTTTCTCCAAAGTACCACCCCCCCCAAAGTGGGTTTTCTTCTTCTTCTTTGACCCTCGGCACAATAAGCATCTCCAGGCTATCTTCTATTCTGGCAAACTGTCTAAAAAATTGGAGGATTCGCCAACCAAAGTACCACCTCCCCCAAAGTGGGTTTTCTTCTTCTTCTTTGACCCTCGGCACAATAAGCATCTCCAGGCTATCTTCTATTCTGGCAAACTGTCTAAAAAATTGGAGGATTCGCCAACCAAGTGGTTGAGAGTCTCTTCTTGATTTTGAGTTCTTGTAAAATGGAGACTTTGTGCGCATATATAAACTTTGACATAATCCACGATATAAGCGACATGCGTCTCCAACAGCACATTTCAAAAATATTTATTTACGTCTCCCTTTTGCTTTTTAAGTCCATGATTCCACACCATAAAGGAATATTGAATGTACCAAACACCTTAAAAGCTTGACTTGGGTTGTTTGGGATATACTGCGGTCTTTCCTTATCTTTTCAAGTCTGGACATAAAATTTTTCGCTATATCGTTTGATTTCTGGCTCACACATAATTATATCCGAGATTATTAATTAAAGACTTTGATAATTTCAAGATATGGAAGGATATCCATCCGGGAGAGCTGGTAATGTCCTTCAATATTCATCAGCTTTGTTCTAACTTTCTTCTTTAATACGACCAAGTATTACAGCCATTTCTTTTATGTTGTAATCAATGTTGTATTGTCCGGCGATCTGATATTCGAAATCTTTCTGCCTCCGATGTTCACTCATCTATTCCAGTTTTCGAATGCTTATCTCATGATGTACTCTCCATATATGCTGAACAGGTCTTAAGGTAGACACAACCTTGTCTGACTTCTTTTTGCGATTTAAACTTTTTATTGGTGATGGAGTTGAGTTTTATGAATAGGATAAAAGATGTTTGTTTCATACTGATGTCACATTGCAGACTGATAATATCGGAGGCGAAGACAGAGTCGGGGGTCCGCTCCCAGCTGTCCGTGCGGCAGGCAGAGCGCCAGGACTCCGGCCTCTACAAGTGTCAAGCGGGCAACTCCTTCGGCCGCAGTGAATTGCTCATCTACCTTGCTGTTCAAGGTAAATTTCCTGAATCTTCTTACGATGGATAGTTTTCAATTCGGGATTGTGTTACAGCTTTTATTGATAAGACTTTATACAATGTAAGATATTATTTATGGCACGCAAACTGTACAATGCGACAGCTGCGATCAGTCTGCTTTCACGCGGACCCGGCTGACCTTTTATCCCCTTTTCACCCACTCTGGTTCGCCCTCTCTTTCGCCCACTAACTAACACTAACTAACACAGTTTAAGTTTCTAGAGACATTTCTGAAATTTGATTGTTCCAAAAGATTTTATATATCTAAGGAGACAAACAAACGAGAAGATTACTGATAGACTCACTTGAATAATCCTTCACGAGAGATGATCGCAGTCAGAATACAGTATTCAAAAAATCGTGGATTTCAATAAATTATTCAAGACGATAGTTTTAGTGCAGAAACGCAGTAATGCGTGGAATATAAGAAATAACATGGAAGACTGTCGTGTATTTATTTTCTTGTAATG
>JADDOH010006463.1:0-45518 GCA_016648135.1 Agrypnia vestita
AATTTATGGATATCGATACTTATCTCTCCTTATCTATCTAACTCTTTTTGAATATCAGTTTTTTCGTTTCGTTTTTTTTTTTCGTTTCCCTATTATCTTCTTGCAGAATTTTGCACTGAAAAGATTCACATAACGAGTAAGCGTCTTTTGCTGGTGGTTTAAATTGATAATTAAATATGTGATAAAATATTTTTTTATTTTCGGTTTTTTATCATTCACTTTAATGTTTTATCTTTGTAAAGGCAATATATTTTATGAATATTTAATTAAGATGTAAATTTCGCTTATTCGGACTGTCTACACTGGTGTAATATTTATCACCGATCCAATGTAGAAGCTTCTTTTTATATACAAAATATACATCGTTGTATCGGACAGGTAGATTATGATGGCAACATCATAGGACGATGTTGACGATGATGATGATGACCCATCTCAAGTCGTCGGAGGTGGCCCTAATTGGGGTTGCCGTCCTTGTACGGACAGACACTGTAGGTATGGCAACATGCAGGGACATACGGCAGTGGGGAAGCATCCAGTATCCCACCACGCGTCCGCGCGGATAGTCGGTGCGGGCGGTGAGTCCGGCGCTGCGATCCTGAAGAGGATAGAATGCCGCACCGGCGCGATACGATGGTATTTCCGGTGGAACGCGTGGACGACCGATCGAGTGACGGACTCCCAGAGGCTGCGATTGGACTCTCAAGAATTCCCTGAAGAAATTACATTTGTGTCTTATAAAATAAAATGTTATGAAATATTTGAAATACTTAAGAAATGAAATATTTAAGGTTGAAATATTTAATGAAGTATTTAATGAAATATTTAAGAATGAAATATTTAAGAATTAGTTAAGACACTTGTAAATGTAATTTTGAATAAAATCTATATGTCATGGTTGGAAACATACAGGGAAAGCTCGCGCGATGGGGTAAAATTAGTAAAAACCGCGCGAAGCGCCGCAGACCATTATGAGAATAGCCGCTAGATTGATGATGATAAAATTAATATAAAAAAACCTTCCTCAGAGAGGCAAGGAAGAGAAAATACCTAAGTATTTAAATGCGCCAAATGCACCCTTCGTTGTGATATTTTAATTTAAAAATTAAATAAATAATATTTTGTTTGACCGACTCCATGGGGTAGGCAAACACCTTGGTAGCCCTGAAAAGTTAAACAGAGCGCCGACCCAACGCTGGTCGAGCGAGCCAATGGAAAATTCCCTGAGGGCCGACGCGCGGCCGGTCGATATTTTTGAACTCAGATTACGGACATTACAGACATCTTATCGATCTGAAACCTTTTTTATCATGTTCCTAGTGCAAACATCTATTAGAATATGTTTTTACGTATGTAAAATTACTCGGGCGCGCTTAGTTTGTTGCGGCCCACTTTGAACGCTTATTAGGCAATTAATATTTATCCGACACACTTAAGGATGCGCTTGGTTAAGATCTATCTAATAATATTAATTAGAATATGGTAAACACTTGATTAATATTTTTAAATGAATTAAATGTTAATTAATTCTTGAAAATGCCGCGGTAAACGGCATATATTTTTAAATAACTCAGTAAATTCTGTCTTTTGCGGTTCCAGTAAAATATGTCATTCTATTGTCAAGACATGGATTTGTATAAATGACATATTTAAATCCCCGGGGGAGTGGCGATAGATTTGTAATCGATTAAAATACTGAAATTTTAACATAAAACTCGGCCCGGTTTCGATATACTCGCGAAGCGAGTCCGCCGGCAAGCCGAGCGCGCCTATTGGTCGGTGCGCAAGTCAGGGGGCTAGCTATCTGATCTGTATAAATAGCACGCCGGCGGGCGAGCGCTCGCCATTCTGTTTCAAGCCTCTGCCGAGAATGCCTACTGGAACATTTCATCTGCCTTTTACTTCTCTCCTGCTTTGACCCCTGCTTTACTTTGGATTTGGATTCTGGCTTTTTGCTGACTTCTGCTTTGGACTTTGACACGATTTTGGATCTACTGGCTTTGTTTACCACCGGAGGCGACGACTTGGCACGACTTTGGATGACGAATAATTTCGCTATTGCGGCGGAATTTCTCCTGCTTTGCAGAAAAATCTTTACTTCGGTTTAGAAATACGTTTATGAAAAATATTTTTTTATATGTATATTAACATCAAAAAACGATTTTGAAAATCATCATTTTAAACTCATACCAAAACGCTTATTTTCGCAAGTGACGTCACGCATCAATATTTATGTCAATCCGACGTTTAACACGTAACACCACATTCGCGTATTTAGACGTTCATTCGCTTTTTTATAAAACAAGTCAGCTTTTTTGTATAGTGCGTCCATAATGTTTGGGTAAAAATTTTGTTAATGTTAGAGAAAAGTGAAGCCAACTTTAAGGCATCTATTTTCGGTAAGTTATCGGATTTTCCATGTGAAAAATCCGTCCTCCATTACTTTAAATGCGTTCTTAGATCGTTTATTTTATTAAAATAGTTCACAAATACCGAAAAATCTATATAAACACCAGGCAAACACCAGTAAAAACAAAGCGAAGACGAACAGTGACCATAGAAAATAATTAATTAAAGAAAGAATTATGTATACCTACATAATTCCTGCTGCGTGACGTCATATTGCGTTTTATTGGAATTGCATTTTTTAAGATTTTTATTATAAAAATTATGAAAGAAAATATTATCCCATACCATCCGTACTGAGTTATAAAACATAATTTATTTTTCTGTATCTATTTCATATATTTTCATAGATATTTGTAAAATGTGAATGGAAAAGCTTGCTATCAAACAACCGAGACTTGCCAATTGGCCTAGCCCACTACTTCTCTATAACAACGCTATAACACTGCACAACGGAGCGTCTTAAAATTACAGAAGCTTCGACTGGAAACTCTGTCACCCACATTACTCGTCAGACCTTGCGCCTACTGATTTTCATTTTTTTCTGATAAATTTGGATAACTTTTTACAAGGGATCTACACCGATAATGATGACTATAACACAATTCAAAAGAGATATTTAGATCTAAATAAATACCACGAAATTTTCTATTCCTTTTTCGCATCAAAAATGGAGTACAACGTCAAAAAAAGTACTTGGAGATCTTCTGAAAAAAAATTGTATATCAAAAATATTTGCTTAATTCTCTCGTCTCGAATTGCTCTGGTAAACGGCGTATTTATCCCAGCGGATTTGACTATTTTTATAGTATTCGCATTACACAATATAATAATAAAATACTAGGCAGTGAAAATTCACATGCTGTCCTATTGAACCGGTACTAGAGATTATTTATCAACGAATGACTGGAATGCAATCAAACGGTGAATAGTTCAACTTCGAGAGACGGTGTTTACCTGTCTGCTGTCTACCATCAGTTTCAAATCGGCCGCACCTGCGCGCGGGCGTCGTGCGCAGGTATCAGATAATTCTGTCAAAACAAAAGAATTTCAAGCATTTTGAAAGTGCGAAAACTTGTTAGTGGCGTGTTTATAGTAGATAAACCACTTAAAGTTGTTTTATGTTGTACAAAAATATAAAATGGTTAGCTTTTGTACAAAATTATCGTGGTGTTCTCATAAAATGCTAAAGTAGTCAGTTTTGTTCAATTTGATTTTATTCCCCAATAAGTTTTAGTTTTTTCAGTTGTAAAAAAAGAAAAACTAGTGAAAAATGCGACGTCAAGTGAAATACGAACATTAGTTTTTTTTTCCTTTTCCTGGTAACTAAAGTGTTCGTGTTTATTAACTTTATAGTAATAAAAATATTCCAGGTATTTAATTTTTTCTTAATTTTTTAATGTCACTATGAATTCTATCTGTTATTAGACGATATCGAAAAATATTGTTTACTTTTGCGTAAAGCTTTGTATCATCACTTTAGATAAATTCGGATAAAGTTGATAGAGATGGACAATTGAATACACACAATGATAAATTTCTTGCATTGCGAAAATCGCACGACTTCGTTTTAAAGTACAGTTCAAGTTTCGTTCCACTTTAGAACAATAAAGAGCAAAGATCTAGGTTATGAATCACTGGCCTGTCAGAATGTCAACAATTTGTATGGCCTGGCCAACTGTATTAGAGAAGGTTAGATGTCGCTGCAGTACACGAAATAATTGTTCCGAAATGGTGGGAAAATTTGCATTTTCTTTTTACTTTTTGGATATTTTATACTTTGCATGCTTTGCGGCGTTTCCGTTCTCGCCTTGTTCTCACATTATAAAAACCGTGAGAGTTCCAGAATCCTCTTGAACATTTTAATCATCGATGTATTGATGATAAATTTTTTTTTAACTTTTTACATCTTTTTCATTCACAGTTTTTTTCCAATATAAAACAAACCAATATGTTTATTGTTATATGGAAAATAATGTAACGTAAAATAATAAAAAATAATCATGTAAGTATGCTATCCTAATTCATAAATTAATTTTGAAGTTACT
Organism: Agrypnia vestita; assembly: GCA_016648135.1. Classification (NCBI taxonomy): domain Eukaryota; kingdom Metazoa; phylum Arthropoda; class Insecta; order Trichoptera; family Phryganeidae; genus Agrypnia; species Agrypnia vestita. The sequence goes on from JADDOH010006463.1 coordinate 4,455, forward strand.
TAAGAATTTATATATTGAATGGTTATTTTTTTTACATAATTTACATAGAATTGGTGTACGTCAGCAAGGGAAAGAATAATAATCCTAAAAGCCAAAAAGGGATGTTGGCAGCCCCTCAGCCCTTACTCGAGAATTGATAACTTAATACACCAAAATTTTATTTTACCGCTACCTACCCAAAATTATTTTAGATTTCTTGGTATTAAATTCTTTAATAAATTTATAATTGATACCAAAAACATATATACAAACTCCTACTAGACACATAACATAATCAAGAAACTGTTTTAAAATGCATATTTATACCTTGTACCTGTACTCCTTCTCTATACACGAGTCTTCTAACTCTCATAGTCAGTAAAATAAATATTTCCTATATTTGAAATGTTAAATGTGAAAAGAACAAAATAAAAAAATGTATATTTTAAGTATATAAATAGTAAAAAGAACAAAATAAAAAAAATTACCTATTCTCTGGCGTGAAAGTACTGAAACTAACTGTACTGAAAGCAGGGTTCAAAAAAATCCGATTTTTATAATAAAAATCAAAAAATCGGATTTTTTTATATATCCGATATATATCAAAAATTGGATATATCCATACTTTTTTTTTCCTTTTTTGTACACGTCGATTGATACAAATTGATAATAAGGAAATTATTATTTTTATTTTGAACATTAATTATTATTTATTAAATAAATGAAATGAATACTGAAAAAACCTTATACATATATGCAATTATTATATATAAGTCATAAAAGTTGCTCTTTCTAATGTAGTGTTATGGGTGTTTGTTTCTTTGTGTGAAATAAAAAACGGATTATACGAAACAAATTAATTAAAACTAAAAAATAACCGTATCACTTTTTAAAATACAACTAGCTCTATCTAGTAACGACTGGAGATATTAAAAAAAAGAACCTGAGGCTTTTTTAAAAATACAACTAGCGCCATCTATTACCATTCGCAGAAAGTTTTCTTGGATATTTATTTATTTATTTAATAATCATGGAAGACCAACAGCACAACAAAGAAGCATAGAAAACATTGATATAATATAGATGGCCAATTACAGGTCTCCACATTTATCAAATATATCAAAAATAAAAATCGAGCCATAAATATTGTCATATATTATATCATGATATATATCCGCGGATCCTCGAACCCTGACTGAAAGTACTGAAAGTTGTCACTTATGTAAGTATAGGAAAGTTATGGTAGATTTTTAGATATATTTTAAAATATTACCTACCTGTTTAGTATTGACGTAACATAATTATAAAAAAGAAACCACTTGAATTCCTTTGCAGTCATTTTAAATTAAAAATGTATGTGTGTATTAAATAGTATTACACATTCACTTGTAATTGTGGTGTATGGATGCTCCACTATCCATTTGATTTTGCATCTATACGCCACAATTAATATGTATAAATGTATTTTTATTACCAAATTAAATAATATTATTCTAAATCTCTCGAGATTAGTCCAAAGGCAGGCCCATCTAAAATATTAATTTGAAATTGTTGCTCTGTAAGCTACATGTTACATTGGTACAATGAAAATTTTTACAATGAACAGTTGTTATTAATAAATTTAATATATCAGTTTACTGTAACATATCGTATGGGAAAAAACAAAAATTGCCTTTTTTTATTGTGCTAGGTGCAATGACCAAATGTCGGTTGTAACTATCTCCATCGGGCTGCAGCAGCTCCTGAACACCGTGCAGTGAATTGCTTTTAGTCTTTTATTGCTATTCATTATTCTAATATGTAATAAAGTCAGATTATATGTTTAATTCTTAGTATTTAAAGCCGCATTAAATGTTCCTCCACAAACATAAGGGTTCCGCTATGACCATATTATTAATGGACATAAAATTATCAACTAGTATATTTCTTTCTCTTTCATTTCTCTGCTGGTTCTGCTAGAAGTTTATATTAATTTATATAGCGCCATCCAGGTGTGACATCCTGAAAAAATGAGTGTACTGTGCTTCGTAACATTTTGTCCCTTGCTTTTTGAAGTGCTTATCCCGAATCTTGAAAAAACAAATAAGTGCAAAAAGTTAAATACAGCAAACATTAATAAAGAATTAAAAACAAAATGTAAATGTATAGCTATTCAATGTATGTAATATGAATATGTATGCCAATTCTGTTCTGTTCAATTAAATTAAATAAAATTGTCCACCTTTATTGCACATCTAGTTGTATACTTCGGTCGTGCGATACAATGTGGCATTGTGTAACTTAAATTTCCACCAAGCTCTATTATGGAGCTAATAGAAAAGCTTACATATTTTTAAAATATTTAATTATCTAAAGAAAAACTGATTTGACCAGCCTATAATGTATGCTAGTTTAGAAACTGTTTCAAAACACATTTATTTTTATTTGATTTATTGGACATTTAACCAAGGTGTTTTTCACTAATTCTAGAATAATACTGAACATGGAATTGCTTCTTTATAATATTTCTGATATAACTATTATTGTTTACTATTATAAATGTATTTTTCTTTATTATATTTGTCTTTATATTAAGGAATGCTTCCCTTCTCACTTTCTATGCGTTAAGCCTTTTCTTTTTTCTTCATTTTCATCAGTACTTTACAATCAATCCTCACCTTTTCACATCTTCCCCATCTAGGTCATACTGATAGTCAGTATGTGAATCCCTTTCATGTGCTGCGTGTTCCTCTGTTCCCTTCAATTTCTCTTTTATTGCATTTACACTAGGGTAGTAGTACCAGGGTAGTAGTTTAATTAATCTCTAAGAAAGTGATTTAATAATCCATATCAAATAATACCTACGCCGAAAAGATTTTCAGTCTTAAGTTTTTGATGTAACGAAAAATGGAAACAAGACATGTGGAGTACTCAGAGTACTTTAAAATAATATTTCTGAAGTATTTCTCCCATTTTACATTTTGCATAAATTATAAGTAAATTTACAATGATACTTTTAGTTTCAGAATGGAGCCTGGTATAATTTGTTTCCAGCACTGCGGGCCAAAAGTTTTTTGTAAAATTCTTCCCGAATCATGTCCAGTTTGCAATGCTGATTTATCCGTGGCTAATTTTGGATTACTACCCTTCAGGTAAGTACTTTTGGATAGTCTAGTTTTGCCATATATAAGTAACTGGTCGAATGTGATATCTGGAAAATTAAGGGGTCAACCATCATTGCAATTTTAATAATTGAAAACTGGAATTGAAATATCATCCAAGTAACAAAATTTTAATTTAGTCATATCATTCTTATAAAAATGTTGAATATCTACAAATGATAATTTTTTAATTTATATGAATAATATTCTAATAATAGTTTTAATGAAAAGTTTTTTCCAAATTAATCCAGTGTTAGCGTAATAAATTAATAGAATCCATATTAAAAAATTTCTACTGAAGTTCTTCAGGAATTATAATACTAATTCGATACACATCGAAAAAGGGATACCACAGTGCTTCTCTATAATAGTCTATAAGCTCATGTCCCTGATGAACTTATGAAATTGTTATAAATGCATATTATTTACTTTGTGCGTAAGCTTTCTGAACCTAACAAGTTACTGTTATGTTTTTTTTATGCAGCAACAGGCCAAGAGGCCCAATTACTAAAGCGAAATGCATCTCAAAACATCCATGTTTGAGTAAATCACATAAATTAATTGTGACCTTGCTGGGAATCTAACCCAGAACATATCATTATTAATCCCGAACATGCTCACTTAGTAGTACTGTTCAACTTTCAACTAAATTATTAAAAATGTTTTATTTTTCTACAAAAGTGATGTTTTTTTAACAATTTTTTTACAAATGCATTCCTGGCCATCGTAAGACCGGGTTCCATGCACAGATATATGTATTAAATGTGAAATAAGTTCATAAAATTTATTACATATATTATTAAGTCTTGTAAATGCTTTATTTATTTTAACTATAATTATGATAAATAAGAATATAAATAATTAGGTATTTAAGATTGCATACCGTTCCACATCAATTTTCCAGAATAGATGTAAAAATATTGCTATCATTTAATTTTTTTTATAAATCTCTACTTTGTTGCCTAATGATCTATCTCCATTATTGTCAATATAAATCCAATAGTTAATTTATTATTTTTATTACAGGGTACCATTTCCTTTTGTGAAGGCTTCGCAAAACTCTTGCGCGGTATTAATCAAGCCCACGACTGGAGACTTCTTAAAGTTAGTATTTCATCAATATATTAGAATGGTTAGAGTAGTTTCAGGGTGCGTCTATATGTTAAACACTTTTCATTGTGTAACATACGTTTGCTGTAGTGGTCGTTTTAGAGCAGTATATATATATATATACATATCTCAATGAATTATCGTAATTATACTGTTGTATTTTGCTTTAACTTTGTGGTTATTCATTATGAATATAATTAAACGAAATTACTTTGTTTATCACCACTACATTTTTTTGGTAAAACCAACCAGTTTCGGAAACAATGTTCCTTCGTCAGGGTATACTTAACTTAACAGGGTAAACTTTACAAAATTATAAACAATCATACTTCAGTGTTAAGTGTCCAAATGGGGGTAAATAGTGGGGGATGCGAAAGAAACAGATGGTAGGGTGAAAGGGAACATATTCAAGATAGGACTGTAAGTTAGATTTTTTTGGTTGTTTATAATAGATTCATTATAATTTATGGCTTTCTTAATTTCTAGGGCTTCTAAATTATTAAGACGTCTACTTTTACTATCAATGTGAAGGACATTGACTTCTGTATTTTTATCAAAACTATGGTTACTCTTCAATAATATGATTGGCAAATTCGGAAAAATTTAAATTATTTAAGCATTTTATATGTTCTTTAATCCTAATATCAAAATTATGACTCATTTTTCCAATATAAAAAAAGGGACAGGAAAAATTACATTTTGGTTTATAAACACCCGAGTGAGTCAATTTGTGATCTTTATCTTTAACATTTCTCAAAAAATTATAAAAACTGAAACCGGTTGGTTTTACCAAAAAAATTTAGTGGTGATAAACAAAGTGATTTTTTTTAATTATATCGTAATTATTATTATTTATTTTTTAAAATACTTCCACAAATTGAGGGGCCCAATTACTGTAGTCGTTACTTCACAAAATATACCCAAGCTTGAGTAAATCACATAGATTTATTGTGATCTCACGAAGGTATCCTCATTTTCATCACATTTCCATCACAAATAAGACTCCTCGGTGTGAGAAGCCAGTGTCATGTCCACTGGGCTGTGTAAATCACTGTGAGTAAAAGTGATTTATTATTATTTTTTATTTAGTTGATATGTACAATAATATTTTATTACAATGATATCTAGAAAATGTTTACAATTCAATTTTTTTTGTATATATATATACCTCACCAAAAAGAATTATGATTCTTGTGCGTGGTGAGGGATAACCATTTACAATCATATAGGTAGTGTAATCTAATTGAATAAACAATGAGAAACATAATATGTATACTATTTATCTAATATATCAAAATCTTAATTAATAATAAATATAATATATAGAATAAGCAGTCAAAAGAGACCAAACTCAATCACAAAAGTCAATTCTACAATAAATGAGAATCCATTCAGGTTCACTGGGGGAATATGCACACAAGACGCAACTGCAAAACATTCACCATCATACAAAATAAATGGAACAATACAGGTATCTTCATCGATTCGAGTACTCGACAGTATCTCCCATGAATAACTCGTATTCGAACCAAAAGAAAATTAAATTGATCAAACTGCCCCAAACGGGTAAAAAGCCACTCGAAGAACATAGTCAGATCAAATGAATATCCAAGTAATCCACCGATAGGTGAATTTGGATTCCCCCAAGGTATGGTCCCCAGATCTCTACTATTTCTCACTTACGTAAATGAATGAAAATCAATGTTTACTAGTTTCACATTTGTGTGATGTTTCTCTTTTAGTTATAAATAAAAAATATATAATCTAGTGTATAAATGTTGGTATAAATGAATTTAAAAAAACTGATATTTCTATAAAAAAACATTAAAAATCAATTAGTGTCAAAAGTCCCTTAAGAGGTTATGTGAAATAAAAGATTTACTTGTTTGGTCTAAGCGGAAGAGACACCCACTTAGTTACTAAGAGGTTAGTGGTTTCAGGATCATCTTGAGAGATCACCTAGTTAATTGTAAAAACATTTCGCAGCACTTGACTCATTCTGAATTAATAAGTATATATTATATATTATTGTGACATATTTTATTTTACTATTATTAAAAAAGGAATTATTAGTACCTGAAGAAGGGACCATTAACCCCGAATCATTTAATAAATAGTAGTTTTGTACAAAATGTAACACTTATTCCTTTTACGCATTCCTTTATATTTAGCAGACACGTGCAGTACGTACATTGAAGCATGACTTACGCAGACGTATATTTTGGAAGAAAACTTCAAATAAAATATTTATGTGTCAGAATATTATGATATATTAAAATATTAATAATATGATAATATTTGTTAGGAATATTATGAGATATACATCTTTAAATTTGATTTTCTTGAAAAATATTCCCTTGCATAAATGTCAAGCTGCAATGTTCTCACTGCACGCCCCCGATATTTAGCCATCCAAAAGAAAAGTTTTTGATTCGCCTCTAAGATAAAACCTTTCAGAAAAAACCTCTGAAAAATCTAAAAATTAATATTTCAAATAAAATATACATATGTACATATATGTATGTAGGAGGTTTATAATAAAGACCTTTTTTTAAATGTTTTAAGTTCAAAAGTCTAAACTAAATGTTTTTATAGAGATTTTTTCAAATATTCTTATTGTATATTTTCCAACTAAGCTAAGTGTTTACATTATAATAACTTTTCCAACTAAATTAAATTAGATTCTCAACGGAGCTATTGGTTCTCTCACTCTATCTGATATAAATTTGCATGTTAAACCCTATATAAGAAACCCAGAGTTCTTTAGAATAAGCCAGCACACTAATAATGTCGGTTACTTTTCTCCCATCACAAGGTTGTGTCGCACATATAATATGTATTGTGCTGACCCTAAAATTGATGCTTGTGATTGATTGTGAGTGTGTAATTGTGAGTGATGCATTGATGGTGATATTCTTGCAGATATCTTATCATCATTCAAAAACTCACTCATATACAACTTCCATTTTCTAAACGATTAAATCAATTATTTATTAAATACTAATCGCACTACATTCAAACACTAAATATACAATACACATAAATGTACATGTAAAATATATATACTTAAATGCAAATATACATGTTGCTAGAGTGTGCCAAAGACACTTGTAATTGGGATAATGGGCATAGTCTTCACTTATAATGTTTTACTATCAGAGTATCTTGTACCTATTATCCTGTTAGTGTCTCTAATAAACAAATAAATAAAAATTTTAAAAAATGCATGTGACATGAAAATTTTGAATTTATGCATATTGCTAGAGTGAACCTTGTATTTGTAATTGGAATATGCATTGGGATGCATTTGAAATAAGTAATGTAGTATGTTTTACATATTTTTTACCTACCTAGTATTTTGGTAATGTTTCATTAAAAAATAAGAAATATATTTTAAAAATCGTAATAACTTACTGAACTCCTGGAATGAGATTCTAACTCCCAACCACCGAATCCCCAGGCAAAGGTCTTGAAAACTAGACCAACAAGCATGACAAACTTAAGTTTGAACACATCAAACCAAGTTTTACCACAAGCTTAAAAAATATAACCAAATATTATAAATATTTCAGTCTTATAAGTCCTTCTAAGATAAGTACTATTCAAGCATTAACTGTATGGTGGCTTTATAATAAAATATACATACATATTAAGAATTTTTCAAAAATCGTGTGTATGTATTATTTTCAGCGATTACTTCAATTCTAAAGACTTGCATATTGGTGTTACATCTTCAAGATGTAAAGTGATAGAGTTTGACAAGAAAGGTCTGCAGAGAAAAGGTGAAAATTGGGGTCAGTGTCTTCTCATAGGGCAGTTGCCCCCGTCCTGGGCAGAACATTGGGATGAGACATTAGAACAGGTGCGTTAATAACAACTACTTTATCTTCATTTTATATGCACCAGCACCAAACTAAAAGGGTCTTAATTAATAAACTGCATCACAAGTGCCGAGTTTGATAGATTTTCTTAGATACCAAGGTCAGCATTTTAATTGGCGGTATTCTGAAATAAGCAATATTACTATTTCTGTATCTTGTAAGTTATTGTATAACATTGTAATGCCATCAATTTTGACGTTTTAAGTTTGACAGGTTTGAAATTAAGGAATTCAATGAATGAAAAAGCTGTAAAATTTAAACAAATGTTAAGTTATACTGTTGTATTTTGCTATAACTTTGTGGTTATTCAATATGAATATAATTAAACTAATTAACTTTGTTTATTACCACTAAAATTTATTTGGTAAAACCAACCAGTTTCGAGTACGACGTTCCTTCGTCAGGGTTATACTTAATACTAATTGATCTTTACAAAATTATAAACAATCATACTTCAGAAATTTGGAAACTTATTTTTTAGGACTCGGCAGATAACATAGGCTATATTTCCTCCCTCCCCTTTTACCTTTTCTCCTCCCCCTGATATATTTTCGATGCAAATCTATACCATTCGAATCAAACCTTTGTTTCCCCCTACAAATTTATTTTCAACTTAATCCTTAACCTGTGCAATGCCGGGTACGAACAGCTAATTATATATAAATGTTAAGTTATTCACAATTATGAATAATGGAGCTTTCTAATTAATTTAAAACCTGTCGAACTTAAAATTTCAAAATTAGCGGCATTATAATTATTATACATATACTATACATTACTATTACTATATACATGTTATGATATGTAATATTTTTTTATATACACATTACTGCTTTGTAGTTTATATTTTTATACTCATATTTTAATGCTTATAACTTTTACTGCTTATACATCTACTTAATATTTTATATTTTACTGTTCACACCTAATATCTTAAATGTTATGTAATGTTTTTCTATTTTTTTTATATGTGCTTTAATTTTTTATCTCACATGTACTGCTTATACTCGATATTGTTTTATATACTTCTTTGTATTTTACAACATATGTAAAAGCCTATAATCGGCGTGAACAAATAAATAAATAAAACAATGTTATACAATAACTGTCAAGATACAGAAAAAGCAATATTGCTTATTTCAGAATATGGTCAAATTTGTAAATTTTTGTACTTTATTTTGCATTCTTTAAAACCATCAATGCTTTTCAGATATGCAAACAGCCATATTGGACACCTGATAATTACAAGGAAGAGTCTTATAACTGCTATACTTTTGTATTGGCATTCCTGAGAGCGGTGAACGGAGGGAAAATGTCTGAAGCTGCAGCCTGTAGAACAACATTCTGCGAAAAGTTCATTGTTCCGCGGACAACCGCTGCTGGTAAATACATTTCCCTGTACAGGAGGGTCAGAGACAGCGGGATCTTTATTCATTGGGAAGACGGAAAGAGCAAACACGACAAACGACAATGATAGAAACCATCTCTCAAGAGATTATTACCAGTCAGAAATATGTATATATATGTGTACTCACACAACTCACTTTTGAATAATCCTTTCACACTCATTCATGCAGAATCTATAAAGTGTCATTGAGAATTTGTACAGGGTTCGAGGATATATATTAGGTCCTTACATATGAAATTGGCGTTTAGTATGGGAGGAACATAAAGCCGATTTTTTTTATTATAATATATTTATTTAATCAAAGTATGTACCATTGCTATCTATGCACTTTTGCCATCTCATAGGTAGTTCATCGATCCCTTTACTAAAAAAAACCATTCGGACAGGAATCAATAAAATCTTTGAAGGCGGTTTGGACTGCCCCATCGGAGTTGAATTTTTTCCTTTGCAAGAAGTTATCCAAATTTCGAAAAAAATGGTAATCTGTTGGGGCAAGGTCCGGAGAGTACGGTGGATGTCTTAGACATTCCAATTGAAGCTCCTCTAATTTGGTAGCCGTCTGTTGTGCAGTGTGTGGTCTAGCGTTATCCTGAAGCAGCAGTGGCCTAGAGCGATTAACCAGCCTCGGTTGTTTAGCAGCTAGCTTTTCCATCATGGTTTGCAGTTGCTGACAATAGACATCTGCCGTAATCGTCTGGCCAGATTTAAGAAAGCTGTAGTGAACGACACCAGCACCAGTCCACCAAACGCTCACAAGTAACTTTTTTGGAGTCAATTTTCGCTTGGGGCATGGTTTGGCTGCTTCGGCAGGGTTCAGCCATTGCGATGAGTGCTTCCGATTATCGTACAGGATCCACTTTTCATCACAGGTAATGATTCGATTTAAAATCCCTTCATTATTGTGCCGGTTGAGTAATGCAACGCAGCAGTCAACGCGCGTTTGTTGATTTGCTTCACTCAATTCGTGAGGTACCCACCTTTCAAGCTTTTTACCTTACCAATTTGCTTCAAGTGGATTAAAACAGTTTTATCACTAACACCGCAGCCTGCAGTTAACTCGGATGTGGTTTGCGATGGATCCGCTTCCACAATAGCCTTCAATTTTTCTTTATCAACTTTGGTCTCCGGCCGTCCACGGGGCTTGTTCTGCAGGTCGAAATTTCCAGAACAAAAACGTTGGAACCAAAAACGCACTGTGTTTTCTTTTGCGGCACCATCGCCATACACATCATTAATCCTTCGAGCCGTTTCTGCAGCACTGGTGCCACGGTGGAACTCGTACTCGTAAATAACGCGATATTTCAAGTTTTTCATTTTGTAAACTGAGTGACGCAAAGAAAAAAACAATTGAGGAAAAAACAAATGAATTATAATTTTCAAAACACAAATACATGAGTAAATAGCTGTATAAATTTGGATTTGGAATTCCTAGCCAAAGAGAAGATATTTGAGATCAAATTTGCCAGTACGGCAAAACGCCAATTTCATATGTAAGGACCTAATATCACGATATTTATGGCTTGATTTTTATTTTCGATATATATCCAAAAATCTTTCTGCGGTCGTTAAAAGATGGCGCTAGTTGTATTTTAAAAAGTGTTATGGTTGTTTTTTTACGTTAATTTGTTTCATATCATCCGTTTTTTATTTCACACAGAGAATACACCCATAACGCTACATTAGAAAGAGCAACTTTTATAACTTATATATTATAATTGCATATATTAGCTTCTTTCAGTATGCTATTCATTTATTTAATAAATAATAATAATTCATGTAAAAAATAAAAAGAATAATTTCCTAATTATTTCGAGTTTGTATCAATCGGCGTGTGCAAAAAAGGAGAAAGAAAGTTTGGATATATATCCATTTTTTGATATATATGGGATATAAAAAAATATATTTGATATATATCAAAAAATCAAATTTTTTGTATAAAAATTGGATTTTTATGAACCCCGGATTTGTATTTATAAATCATTACACATTGCATGTAAATAAAATGCACTTAAATTAAAGACTTATTGTGGAAGAACTGAAGGTTTCATTAATCAATACACTTATTTCTTTAAAGTCAACAACAGATCATTTTCAGGTTAATATGAATTTTTAATGTATCTACATTGTGTTGGAAAATTGGATCTTCTTAAAATAAGAGTAAATTGTAATTTTTTAATACAGTCGTGATTAAAAAAAATGTAAAAAATCCTACACAAGATAATATTAGTTGTCAAATACTGTCTTGTAAGTTTAAATGTACTTGTCTGACAAATATTTTTTTTCCTTTGATGTGATGTGTAGTCAGTTTTCGTTGAAGCTTTGGCTACTGGCTCCTAGTCCTCCGTAAAATAACACAAAAACAGTATACAGTTGCCGCCCAATATGCCCGGGATGTTTCTTATTTATGTAACAATCATTTCTTATAGAGTAGACATATTTCTGTTTCTGCAATTCACACATATATATTTGTATAACCTTGATTAGAATAAGAAATTTATTTAAATCAAAAAAATTATGCAGAAACAGTTAAAAAATATGCTTGAAAAATAATTTTTTTCTTCTCATTTCCACTACCTGAACCTGAACAGAATTTTATTATTTTAATCATTAATCCTTGAATTGTTGAGATGGACAGTGATTTTCGTGAGAAACAACATATTAAAATCGTATTAACATAATTTCTATATCTATTTTGATCCATATTCATCCTGGTCTTCTGAATAGTTCTGCTGTAAAAAAATGTTAATTTAGATTTGAATGATTATTTTTGCATGTTTATTTATTATTGTCTCCAATGTATTTTTCCAATGTTACATATTTCTTTTTTCTGTCTTTGAGGTAGCAAACACCTTTGGTGTAAAATTGTTTGTCCTTTTCAAGAAGCTATCAGCATCCCCTACGATATCATCATCATACCTAAATGTTGTATCATCTAAATGATTGAAATAAATAATTATCGGGAGATGTTTTGGTGTGTGAGTGATGGGCAAAAGGTGGATAAGTCCAAAATTTACTGGCTTGCAGTGGGTATAAACTTAGATTATGCTGTGACCGACAACATATATGTATCATATTTGAAAAAAAAAAATATATGCATATGGGTATATAAATATTTTGTATTTTTTTAACTGTATATAATGAACTATTCTGAGTAGCTTTAATCCACGAAAATAACTGCACTATAAAAGAAGTATTGTAAACAAGGATTTTCTAAATAAATAAATATTTTTTATATAATACGGCAAACATTTTCAATATACTTCGAAGACGATTTATATATAATTTAATCGAGAATAAGACTAATTTCAAATATACATTGCTTTTCACAAAAATAAATTAAACATTTTATGATATCCTCGATGGCAATGTTGTCGTAAATAAACATTTTCATATTGTGTATAAAATGTTCAAAAATCTACATTTTATGAATTTTCTTTATAAATTACCATAAACTATTTGAATATTTATAATATTTAAACTAAATTTGCACAGTTAATTGTAATTAATGTAATAACTTAATAATTCACGTCCTTAGGTTTTCACGGCCGTTCAGAATCTTCTGTGTATAGTTTTCTGGGATATTCTGCCGTGTGTATGTGACCTCTCTGGCCAACGTTTCGGATCCCATTGCAGGGTCCATCATCAGGGCTGATGTGATGAGTGAGTGTAGAAGTGTAGGTTAAGTATTACTTCGGTACGGTATTGCAAGGTAATACTTAACCTACACTTCAACACTCACTCATCACATCAGCCCTGATGATGGACCCTGCAATGGGATCCGAAACGTTGGCCAGAGAGGTCACATACACACGGCAGAATATCCCAGAAAACTATACACAGAAAAAACTTAATAATTCATATAAAAATAATAAAATAAATTAACGAACGTACTCAATATAATATGGAGGTCATATTATGATTTGACAGATAGAATTCACCATAGAAAAGAGAAATAGAATTCACACAAAAAGTTGTGTGTGCTGGAATTTGTAAAATATGTCATTTCTGCAAGTGACGTGCGCGCAGTTCTCAACTGACATTGGACCTATCGAAGAAACACGCTATTCTATGAAAAATTTACTTGTCTACTACAAAAAACTCACAGACATAAAGATAGGTCAATGTAATATTATACTTCTTCGTTATACGGCTTCATTAGGAAAATACACAATTCAGGAGTTTTTTCTCGACTTGACTAGATCTAAGAAACAAATTTGTTGGGCGCAAACAAGTGGGATAAATTATGAATTGACATAAAGTTGAATATTTACTATTTACTATTGCACAGCTTTTTGCTTGTATGCGCCATTGTCATAATTTTTTTTTTTTTTTTTTTTTTTTAAAAAAATAGAGATGCGAACACGGAATTACCCAACACAAATCATTTCAATGTGTAATTCTGCATTTTCATGCGAAATAATACCTTTCCATATATAGATAGTCAGTTGTATGTCAGTCCTGATGAAGATACGGTGGTATCGAAACCTGTAGACATAGAGTCATTATTTAAGTTGTTTATACAAAGATATTTAATTAAAATTTATTACACCTTTCCAGTTGGCAAGTCCGGGACATTTTTTTGCAATTCAATTATTAAGCTACTGATACACATGCCTATTAGTGGCACGTGAGCATGCGCAGTATCGAACTTCTTTAGGACTTGCTTATTAGTGGCATGTGTGTACGCACATTGCTAGCAATGAGCATGCCACTTAGTTGGCACCCTCAAGCTGCTTACAATGTTCGCAGAAGTAATTTCATAAGAATTGAAAAGCTTTTTATAAAGTAAACCTTTTTCATCCTACCATATATGCAGCTTCAACTTCTTTTCTGTGGGTGGCTTTAAAATAGTAAATACTGGTCATCCTAGCTTACAATGTAAGGTTATGTTTATGTTTTCCTCCTAATAGGATTGTCTTAAAATATTTATTTTCCATCTCCAGTTATCAGTCGGTTTAAAAATTAATCACTTTGATTACGATCAAGTTTCAAAAACATAAATATACATACTGTTAATTCTTATGGAACTCATTATGCTATTATTTTATGTGAATGAAGGGGTGATATAAAGCACCATCTTTATATTTTAGCAATGGTATATTAAGATTTATGTAACAAATACTTGTGCCATTTTTATGCTAACAATTTTGTGATGTCAAAATTTTTATTTATTTTAAATGACAGAACTCTTCGGAAGACCTATAATTTTTTTATGTAAGCTGCCTTAAATTTAGTTGATGCAACTAGCCCTCTATGCAATTTTCCCTGAAACACTATTAAAGAAGTCATAAAAATGATTTATATTGTCTATTGTGACACTTCGATTAATTCATAAATATTGGTTAATTCATTGTGCTATTTTTTAGTTTTGGCATATTTATATTTTGTGATTAGTTTACATTTTAAGTCAAAATTGTTTTAATTAAATTTCATTCAGATATTTTAAAATGCGTAGTAAGATTGTGACAAATACCATGGTACAAAGTACATAAGTAATGTTCCAACAAATTACCAAATATTTATTAGTTTGTAGTACCTACTTAGTAGTAAATAAGAATAACCTATCGGTGTGTTTTTTAATCAATAATTTATTTTATACAAAATATTGAATCTATATACTGGATGTAAAGTATTACTATGCCATTTTGTACATACATTTTATGTAATGAGGGAATTAAAAAATATATTTATTCAATTACCTAATTAATTAAAAATTAGTTAAATCGTGTATACAATCAATAATTTATTATTTTATTTTTTTCAAAATATATTACAATTTCTGTATTAAATTTGTGTTATTTTTACAAAAACAATCCCAAAACTATTCTTTTAGAAAAATTTACTACTGTACTAGGAGAAAAAAATTACTCTCACCAATTTACTAACCCTCAGATTGCTCAGTATCTCAATATTTAATATGCCGATCCATGGCCACTTAACCTTTCCTGTACTTAATTATAAATGGCTATCAAAAGTCAGCCAGCCCAATTTACCTTTGTTTTTTTTTTTTGTGCAACAATGAATCATAAACGTATGAATTGCATTGAGATTTTAATAATTTAAAATAATTCACTCCTCGCATACATTTTTAGGGGCCATTCAAGTATTACGTAAGCAGAATTTTAGTAATTTTTAACCCCCCGCTCCCCCTTGTCAGCAAAAGTAAGCAAAGCTCTTAGGCCCGGTTGTTTCAAATTCGATCAAAGTAAGCGTAGAGTTTACACTGAAATTTTACGTTCTCCACCAATCAGACGATCCGTTTTTGTAAAAATCTATGCTTTTATCGACCGCTTACTTTGATCGAACTTGAAACAACCGGGCCTTACTCCCCCCTCCTATGCTTACGTAATCAATGATAAGTATTTTTTATTTGGTAAGTACATATTTATATTTTGTATTATACAAGTACGGCTACCATATTATGTGTTTAAATCAGTATCTACTAAATTTTACAAAAAAAAAAAGATGAAAAATAGATAAATATGAATAGCGCGCGCAGTAATTTACCTACTTCGGTTCTTTCTAACTTAACCATTAAACATCGCGTAAGAGCGAGTAAGCAATATAAATTATTTTGGGGAATCCTGAACATGCTTTTTCGCCTTCGAGTATAGAGTACATAAGGGTTGCCACATATGTTCAAATCAGAATTTACTAAATTTTGCTAAAAATCTGAAGTAAATAAATATTGCTGGTGTACTCACCATCCAGACCCCTAATTGAATGGATTGACTACTCTAATCTTTATTGTCCACTTCTGTTCTGGGCTGACATCCTTAGTCGCATTCAAACCTTTAAAAATGCAACCAACTGAAGCCGGCCGTGGCCAAGAGCAAGATGAGAGAACTTTTATTTTCTGTAGACCAATTTTTCTGCTCTTATGCCCTAGCCAAGAGCAGGATACTTTCATCTGATGCTTGTATAATAGTATTTCCAATAGACCATTGGAAATACTATTATACAAGCGATTATAGTGACGATAATATTAGGTCCTTACATATGAAATTGGCGTTTTGCCGTACTGGCAAATTTGATCTCAAATATCTTCTCTTTGGTTAGGAATTCCAAATCCAAATTTATACAGCTATTTACTCATGTATTTGTGTTTTGAAAATTATAATTCATTTGTTTTTTCCTCAATTGTTTTTTTCTTTGCGTCACTTAGTTTACAAAATGAAAAACTTGAAATATCGCGTTATTTACGAGTACGAGTTCCACCGTGGCACCAGTGCTGCAGAAACGGCTCGAAGGATTAATGATGTGTATGGCGACGGTGCCGCAAAAGAAAACACAGTGCGTTTTTGGTTCCAACGTTTTCGTTCTGGAAATTTCGACCTGCAGAACAAGCCCCGTGGACGGCCGGAGACCAAAGTTGATAATGAAGAATTGAAGGCTATTGTGGAAGCGGATCCATCGCAAACCACATCCGAGTTAGCTGCAGGCTGCGGTGTTAGTGATAAAACTGTTTTAATCCACTGAAAGCAAATTGGTAAGGTGAAAAAGCTTGAAAGGTGGGTACCTCACGAATTGAGTGAAGCAAATCAACAAACGCGCGTTGACTGCTGCGTTGCATTACTCAACCGGCACAATAATGAAGGGATTTAAATCGAATCATTACCTGTGATGAAAAGTGGATCCTGTACGATAATCGGAAGCGCTTATCGCAATGGCCCTGCAACCCTGCCGAACCAGCCAAACCATGCCCCAAGCGAAAATTGACTCCAAAAAAGTTACTTGTGAGCGTTTGGTGGACTAGTGCTGGTGTAGTTCACTACAGCTTTCTTAAATCTGGCCAGACGATTACGGCAGATGTCTATTGTCAGCAACTGCAAACCATGATGGAAAAGCTAGCTGCTAAACAACCGAGGCTGGTTAATCGCTCTAGGCCACTGCTGCTTCATGATAACGCTAGACCACACACTGCACAACAGACGGCTACCAAATTAGAGGAGCTTCAATTGGAATGCCTAAGACATCCACCGTACTCTCCGGACCTTGTCCCAACAGATTACCATTTTTTTCGAAATTTGGATAACTTCTTGCAAAGGAAAAAATTCAACTCCGATGGGGCAGTCCAAACCGCCTTCAAAGATTTTATTGATTCCCGTCCGAATGGTTATTTTAGTAAAGGGATCGATGAACTACCTATGAGATGGCAAAAGTGCATAGATAGCAATGGTACATACTTTGATTAAATAAATATATTATAATAAAAAAAAATCGGCTTTATGTTCCTCCCATACTAAACGCCAATTTCATATGTAAGGACCTAATATAAGACACTTTGTGTCATATCCCATTGTGTGAAGACTTGTCTCGAGTCTTGGATTTTTCCGATTCCTACAATCAACTATTCTACTGCTACAAGTGCATCAGCTCTATAGCCTTGACACTTTTATTAATTACCTTATTGTAATAAGCATCATATATTTGATATTTTAGATGAATTTGGAAGTTTGTACCTGTTTCCTCCGCTAATCCAGCCCGCTTCCAGCTCTGCCGTGCGAATTTGCACCCTATTGGCTGTAATTCTTGCGCAGACCTCCAGGCATCTTTCTGGTGTAGTCAGAATGGAAAATAGTATGTTTTCAATAGCCAGATTTGATTTGTTTATTTACGTTTTAAATGTTTTAAAAATAGTAATAAATAATATTTTTTTTGTATACCAAAACAACTTTTTATTATTTTTAATGAAATGAAAAAAAGATTTTTTTCCAGGTTGGAATCTAGATTGTAAGTGCATCGATTTAGAAATATCTAAAGCTAAAATTTCAAGCAAAAAATAATCCCAAAACCCCTTCTATTATTAAAAATCATGAAAAGAAATTGAGAAATATTTTTTTACTCCCTTTCTTTTAACTCGTAGCGTCTGCTTGTCTACTTGTCGTCTTGTCTGCTTATCTGACGAAAAACTTTGGATCGATTTTTAACCCTTTTCCCGTAATCCAATCGAGCTGAAACTTTGCAAGCAGACTCGTGGCGACGATCAAGAAGATCTATCAAATTTTCGTTAAAAGAAATTAATACATTTTTGGATTTTTCAAATTTTTAATCGTTTTTTCATACAACTTACTAAGTTGTATGAAAATATTTCAACGCGTCTGGTAGACGCGAAACCTGATTATAGTATAATTTTGGATTTTTGAAAATTTTTTATTACTCCCTTTCGTAGCGTTGACCGAAGCCCAACGCGTAGGTTTAAGCGCCAAACCAGTTTCCACTAGTAAATGAGAAAGGGAGTATAATAAAAATTTGGTTTTTACGGGTTACTTTTTTCTCATGTTATAATACAAAGAATTTTGACACAAGTGCATCTTTGAACGTGGTGCAGTTCATGTTCAAACATTATGTGCTGCAGTACTAGCAGAGCATTGTGCCTAGGCCGTGCGCTCTTTAATTATTTGTTTGTAGTCCCTGGTACTTTGTATCGCAGTGAGTGGGTGGGACATTTTTGAATTAATTTGTTTTGACGAGTTCTATCGGCAGATACACTGTGTCACATCTGCCGAATGGTGTAAATTTGTATAGAAAATAGGGGGGAATGAAATTAAGAGGGGGAGGAAGTGACATCTACAGTTTCCGCAGGATCCTAAATAATATGTAGATATGCAAAATTTGGGTCAGATCTATTGAACGTTGTGGATTTTTATAGAGAACAGACAGTCAGACATTGAATTATGTAGGTATAGACATGTATATTATATAAAAAAATTAAATGAGCTTTTTGCAACCAAGTTCATTAAGTACCTATATAATCTATACCTATAAAACTCAATATCTGTCTGTTCTCTATACAAATCTACATCGTTTGTCCGATTCAATTAAAATTTTGTATACTTATGCTTTAGGACCCGGTGGGTAACATAGGCGATATTTCCCCCCTATTATTTTACCCCTTCCCCTCCCCTGATATATTTTCGATGCAAATCTGTACCGTTCAACCGATCAGACTCAAAATTTGGAAACATATTCTTTTGGACTCGGCGGATATTCTTTTACCCTTTCCCCTCCCCCTGATATATTTTCGATGAATATGTGTACCGTTTGACCGGTCTGACTCAAAATTTTGAAACTTATTTTTTAGGACTCAGTGGGTAACATAGACGACATTTCCTCCCTCCCCTTTTACCCTTTCCCCTCCCCCTGTTATATTTTCGATGCAAATCTATACCGTTCGAAACGAACCTTTGTTTCCCCCTACAAATTTATTTTCAAATAAACCCTTAACCTGTGCAACGCCAGGTACGAACAACTAGTTTATACATAAACCAAAATAATTTTTCCCTGACATTATTTACTACTATATCTTTATAATTTGATTTACTAATTATTATTTTGAGTAAAGAAAAGTGTATTGTGATTTTATTGTATTTATTTGGTGGTGCATTTTATATAAATATTATTTACGTCAAAACATAAAACATATAATTTATAAATTAAGTAAAAATAACATTTTTATGTAGATATACGGAGCTGGCTTTATGCAGTGAAAATACAGCATGATAGTTACAATGTGCGCATTGGTGAGTATGTCCTGAAGCGACTTTTTCAATATGATTAGGTACATAATGAAACTGTCTAAAAAATTGTTAAAACGCAAAATGGGATCATGGCAAGTGAGAAATGGGATCATGGCGTATGAGAAACAAATCACACTAGTCCCACTGGTCCATAGAGCCACGGTAACAATCTGTTGTGCTTTAGTGGATTTTTACTCTCTCCGAAACAACCCCAGTCCAGAATGTCCCGCCATTCAGAGCGATGGTGGCCCTGAAATGAAAGACAATTTTAAAATATGCTGAAAAATCAGAAAGCTTACAGCATTTTGAATAACATGCCAGTCTGTAGTGACAGTATTTTTCTATTACTCCTAAGAAATTGGTTTACATTTATAACAAACTTTCTAGAAAAACTAACAGTGTAGGTAATAACATCTCACACTATTAGGTAATAACTCACTGTAGGTATATAATAATAAACACACTGTAGGTAATAACATCTAAAGTAAAATTACTTGACCTGCTGTAATTTTTTTTGATATGGAGTTAGCGGTGTCTGGAAATATTCGACTCGTATATCAACCACATTCGTGAAATCATCGAAAGCAAAGTTATTATGCATAGGAAGACCATCTAGATTTTCAACATCATGAGGTCCAAATCCAGGCTCGCAAATTTTTTTTAAAAGATATCAGAATAGAAAAAGATTCAGGGTACATTCCCAAACATATTTTATATATGAACTGTGCAATGTCGCGTTATATCATAAAGCCATGTATTCACAACAAATTGCCCCTCAACATCTGGCGCGGCATAGAGTCTACGTCGCGCACAACATAGCGGGGCATTTCTACGTGCCGCGGCAACGTTGCCATGAGCACGGTACCCGAGCGATATTACCGCGACATTGCGCCGCGCGTCAGTACCACGTGGTATGTTTACAAGTGAACGCGCATGCGCTGTATCCATCAACATCACATAAGTGTGGGAAAACGAAATTGTTCTCCAACTCATCGAGCTTTACCAAAGCCAAACAATGTTGTGGGACACTTCAAACCGTGAATATAAAAATAAAATAAAGAAAAACGACGCATGGGAGAGCATAGCAAAAGATCCGTCAGACATTTGATACTCGCATACGATTCAACATACGCAGCTGTCATCATAACCTCAACGGGCGACATTTCTGCGACAAGTTATATGTCAGTCCCCGTGAGCATACGTCAAATAACCGCATCATTGTCCCCGAAACATAAGCGTAGATGTTGATGCGACATGCCGCGCAGAATGTTTCACGATTTGTCCCCATGTGGCTTAAATGTCATGAAAAGTACCACAAAGAAAAATAGAATCATTAAAATCACGTAAATACCTTTATATGTTTTTATTGTTTAGTCATAAGTTTTAAATATCAAGTTTATGTTTTATCTCCATAAGTTAGTAATATGTTTAATTATTAAGCAATTGTAATTAGTTCTTAATAGTGTATATAAATCTTGAGAAATAAATGTCCTGAAAACTGTACTTGTTTTGTTTCATACCTTTATCATTTACCCCCCTATTTCGCTGACGTTGCGAAAATGCAACATCAGCGAAATAGAAAATTCAAAAAAAGAAAAAAGCGAAAATCAAATTTTCCAAATTAAAAGATTTTTCCATATTTTTTTGATGAAATTTTCTTAATGGTATAGTTTAAGAACATATTCTCAAATTTCATGAAAATCAAACCGAGAGAACTGGTAGCGGCGTTTAATGGGTTGAGAAAATTATTAGACATAGGTACATACATAGTGAGAATTTACAGTATAAATATGAATCTGCATTTGATATGGAAAGCCTCTGCTTTCATTTTGTGCATTCAACACAATCGTTTAAATTCAAAATTAACAGAAATATGTGAGATTTTTCACAACTCTAGAAAATATATAATAACCCCTTTAGCACTTGACACATATTTCCAGTTCCTTAGAATACATTAAATAAATCTGATACTGCCCAAGGGTTTAATAAAACTTTTACAAGCATAATAGTCGTCAGTGCTATCCATTTTGATAAAACTATTTTTCTGGCAAACTACTTTCTGTATACAATAGCTACACGTTTTTGTTTTTACTGTCGAGTCATCTGCTCTATTAATAAAATCTGTAAACAAACTTAGCTGGTTGCAAAAAAATATATTCCCACAATGCTTAATGAGCGGAAATCAAACAATAGGAACCTTGTACGAGTGCGGGTAATTAGGTAACTAACAATCAGTAAATTAATTTCCTATCAAAATTCTTCTAAATTTATTCAATCTCAATGAGTTGAGAAAAATCTTCTAATGTTTTAAAAATTACAAAATATTCAAATTGACAAATAATTACATTTCATATACGGTGTATACTCATGGGCCATAAGTTTTTGCAATTTTCAAATTGCTCCTGCATGGAAAGGAAGAGCGCATGGGATTTTGCCCTTGGAAAGTTAGTCGCAATGGATCACTTTGCCGGGAAACAATCCGTGCTCTGCATAAAACAATTTTACAAAAAAAAATGATACTTATGAGATTGTTTGATGATTGTTTAGTTTTTTTATGGAATACATAGATAGAATCAATATCCCAGTGTTAATTTAATTAAATCGTGGTCCAAAAAGATTGATTCAACGCTAAATAAGAAAAAACATAGCAGCCGCGGAGCAGAAAAGAATGTCGCTCATGTTAACGAATCTGTAAGATTAGATCTGAGCTTATTGAATCGCAAGCATTCTGCTGCTATGGCGATACCAAGATCAACTTTGCATCAAATTTTGAAACCAGACATGAAACTACGCCCATATAAGATCCAATTTGTGCAAGATTTCATTTACCTACTTCACCAATTTCAACAACATTTTATTCTCTGACAGCACATTTTTATTTGAACGGGCATGTTAATAAGCAGAACTGCAAGTTTTGAAGCAGGGAGAGTCCGTCCCAAATTCTCCGTTCTCCAAAAGTGACAGTTGGAGTGGAGATTTAAATTTACATATTTCCCGACACCTGCACATAATTCTGTCACAGATACAAAAATGTGTAACGTTAACGCACCTATGTTGTTAATTCATCTACATCCCCGCCTCATCTAACTACCAATGATCTAAGCTAATTCTTAATCCTGGACCCGAGCAAGGTCAGCCAGACACGAAGTCGAGTGAAAAGGAAAGTCTGCATACAGGCAATTTTTCAAAAATTTTGATTGTTTTCTTGCGCCCAACTGAGACTATGTCTCCGCTAACCCACGTGTAAAGCGGCCCGTAACTGAAAAATATAGGTACTCCTCACAAATCAAGGTAACAAGTCCTGGAAGATAATCGGCCGTATTCTGAAAATAGCAATATTGCTATTTCTGTATCTTGACAGTTATTGTATAACATTGTAATGCCGTCAAATGGTCTGTCTCTGTCACATAGCTTTGAAATAAATGGATTATAGAAAATATACCTAAAATGTTTTATAGAAAAACTACTTTATTTTTTTTTAAATCACGTTATTTATAATAACACTTATATTCGTTGTTATAACATATATTAACATATATTATCGTATCTATCTATCTACTTGGCCATTTAAACCATAGTTTCTTTAATTAACGTAGATTAAGGGAGTCTCGAAGCTATTTATATGGGAAATGTATATTAAAGGTGTTTAAAGTTTGGCCAGGGCTTATGAGCTGTATGAACTGGCTTAAGTGATCACTTTACACAATGCAACTTTCACCAATCTTGCCGTAAGAATGTAAGTATTAAAAAAAAAAATTATAGTTGTATATACGTTCTAAATCAGTTTCTTTCAAATATTCAAATGGACTATGCTAGAGACACCTGTGTGTCTCTAGCAAGTTTCTTAATTGCGTACAAAATTTTACTAGCCAACATACCTGGCAGTGCACAGATATAAATGTGTAATGTCAAGAACCGTTAAAAAAATTATAAAGCTTCTAGAGAGAGACTCCTACATCTATACCAACCATTTTCAATAACCTTATCTCACGCACCCCTCTACTACTGACAGTGTATCCTTTATGGCCGGTTGTTCAACTTGAAATAAAGTAATCTTTCATAAGAACCATAGATTTTGTATGATTTGTGAAAAGCGCAATAATTTATGGTTTAAACGAAAATATTATTATAATCCAAGTTGATACAATCTGCCCTTAGTAAGCCCTTTAGTGTGCTAGAACCACACGTATGCATTGAAGTGGTTGTTGGTCTTGTGGTTAAGACATTCGTCTAGCGATCTAGTGTTTGGGAGTTCGAGACTCGGTCCAGGAAACCTAGTGGTTCTATTTACGAGGTAAAAAAAATATTTGTGCTCTATTACTAATTAAATGATCAGTACTATTTAAGCATCATCTCACCAGAATTCAACGTCCTTCTTAAGGTCTTTAGGAGCCACCCAAGTCACTCGGAAACTCCTCTTGTCATCCTTCTCAGCATGCTTCTTGTGAGTGACAGCATTCTGCAACAAATGTAAAAAAACAAAGCTTTAAAATTGGGTACTATAGGAATACTTATGTTACCTGTAACACCGCATCTCATTCTCAGTGAGATTGTAATGTTATATAGATGAATGTTATAATTATCTGAAGGTAAACATGAACATTACTTATATTATATTTTAGAGTAGGTAATTGTTTTAGAAAAATAAAAAAATATATATTTTACTTTTAGAAAGATCACGATGTATTGATAAATGCAAATCAAACGTGCTTGTTAGTGGTAATATACTCACTTAAGTAATCTTGTGTAGTTTTGAGGCTCGTTCCGGAAACCACCAAGTTAGTAATACATAGCATAAGCAATCAGTTTGGTTTAAAATAGTAATAATATTGATGTGGCACGTATTCCGTGCATGACGGCGATCTCAGTAGCTCTAGTAATTTCATGCACTTCCACAAGCTGCTGCAGTGTATTGGAGCCACTTAGCGTCGGCAGCTTGTTTTAGGTCGTAAAAAATAAAGCGAGTCGGGTAAACTTTAAGTATTAAAATAATTTGTTTATATAATACTTATTAGGTACTTATAAAGTACCTTTTAATAATATACATTTGTATTTTATTAAAAACAGTATCTGTTTGCATTAATTGGTAATGTTAGGGCCAGTTGTTTGATCAGTAGTTAGGCAATATGTAGTAAGAAATACGAAAAAAGCTTATATTTTTATCTTTTCCACCAGTAGAGGAGAACAGGGTAATGAGAGCCGTCGGGTAATAAGAGCTATGAAGATTGAACGAAAAGTAGGCACATTCTTGCGATCTTAAACACTCGGCCGCTTCTGTCAACTATCGAGAAACTTCACCTGACAAACGCGAGTCGGTAGTGCCATGCGTTAAGTCACGAGGGACGGTTGTGTGTTTTTCGATCCACGCTTATAAAAAACTGCTGATTGCGAGCGCCAAGATAACCATGAAATTATATTCTTATTTTATTATGTTTATTCTTATTACATCCCTAGATTCATTTACTAACAAATCCAATTGGTTAAATAGTGATTGAAAGTAAAATTACATATTTATATTATTACTTTTCAAAATGGTGGTCAACGGGTAATTGTAGCCTAGCATGGCTAAATGCAATTTGTGACGATGAGTCAGAATATTCAGAAGAGGAAGCTTTATGTGCAATAATTGTTTATCCACGGTAAAAAGTGGGGAGATGTGGTACCGATGCAGAAGTTGCGGAAACTAGGCCCATAAAGAATGTTCCGGCAGTGATAGTCCAGATACTTATATTTGTGCTTTTTGTTTGGATCCGTAAAAATTTGGGTCCTTTGTTTTTCTTTAATAATTTTGTCTTTATTGATTTGTTTTAGTTACAAAGTTGATTTTTTTATATGTTTTACAAATAGTTCTATGTATTAATAACTAAGATTTCATTTAAATTATCTTTAGTTAAATTTTCGGGAAAGAGTAAATATTATGGCTCCAATTTCCCATATAAGCGTTAAATGGGCTCTCATTACCCGCATGTGTCGGGTAATGGGAGCGACTGACTTTTTTTGTAAAATCGTTATTGTACCTTCATACACGACTGTGATTGATTATAAATGTGATTAAAATTTATTTGGATAATCAATGTAGGTGTTCTTAATTAAAAATTATAAGAAAGTCAACAAATGTGGGTTTTATCACAAATTTCTCATAGTAGGCTCCCATTACCCTGTTCTCCCCTACTACTATTGTTGCTGCTGATCATAAAACCGGCCCTTAGATTGTAAAGTGATAGACCTCTTCCCATTATTTGATACCAAATATATATATTACACTAAACGACCGTTATATTACACTGCTACGAACCGCAGGGCCTAGCAGAAAGCATGCCGCGACGTTTGCTGGAACGTTTATTCGTAAAACAATATAATAATAATTAGGTCCTATAATATTTATAATTGTAAACACTACTGGAAATATTAAAATATATTTTAACACCAACTTAGAAGTTGGTATCCTTGAATGTTTTAATTAAAATTAAGTCCGAAGATAAAATATTTTAATTCAATGAACGGTAAGTAATATTCAAATTAAAATTGTAAAATTTAAATACGTATATACACTTACATAAGAACTGGTTGTAACCAGTTTTATTACATAATAGAAATGCGCGACCTTCAATAAGTAAATTTTGTAGAGATTTGCATCAAAGCGTTAAATATGTATGTACCTAGAGCGGCAACTAAATTAATAATATCATATCAACGTATGCTACGCGAATTACGCTCATTTTTTTTAGTTTTCACTATCGATCGTTGAAATCCACATGATGTTTTTTCTATATAATTTTGGTTAAACCTCCAGTTAAAATATTCATAGGTATTGAAATGAAATTAAATAAAGTTCGTCGACTGCCGGCCTTCACAAAATGATCGAGCGGGAGTACGAGGAATTAATTATCAGCGTAATCATGTAAATGATTTTTTTTTTTAGATTTTATTTAGGCCGCTCAGGGTGAGATTGTTTCACGCAAGCGAAAAAAAACGTGAAATCATTAATTTCGCAATTAGGTATTTATTTCGCGTCAATTAAAATGTGTGTTCTGATTACTTTAAAATATGTAAATTTTTAATATGCTATGTCATGATAGACTCAGAAGCATTATCGGATTTTTGAAAATTAATTCAATTGTTAAAAATAAACATACAAACTAAAAAATAAATTATCTACCAAAGTGCCAAAATGATAATAGGTATGTCTAAAAAACCAAAGCTAATAGTTGCAGTAATGAAGCATATTTTTCTCAAATTAAACATTTTCAAATGTAATGTGTTATATTTGTTGAATCGTAAATTCAACTCAGTCAGTTTTGGTGGTCGAAAAGCACCATGATTTAATATAAGGTCAACGTTTATTTAAACCAGCAGAAATGGCTCGACAAATTAATAATTTTCGACGAAAATAGAAAATGCAAATAAATTTACTGTCTTCGGTATGGTAACCGCCAATGGTACCCGCACATTTTTAAATTACAAACAGAATGTCATCAATGACATACCTACCTACTGTTTGTTTTATGCTATGTTATGCGATATGGACGTACGGGTAGTCATTAGTAAATATTATAATTATTTTTATATTTCGAAAATATTGTAAATTCTTACAGGTTTTAATAAAAAAATATCAACTTTGTCTTATGCAATTTAGTACATTTATGCACAGATACTTTTTAAAAATTGATTAAATATCACTTAATATTAAAATATTAGCACGCATTTATAACTAAATCTACCTTCTTAGAATTTAAAGTAGAGAATATTTCTGTCCGGCTACCAGCCAATAATAATACGCTTGTTCGAGTAAATGAAATTATAACATTATTCCCTTCACTGTTAATTTAATATAGCGATTAAAAACTACTTAAGGTACTAAAAACAAATTGATAAGAAGATTTACAAAGTATTTCGGATCAAATTATTTAATTAATATAAAAAATAAACTAAAGGTATAACTTGAATGCAAGATACATTTTGAAAAATAATGGCAAACTCACAGACGTTTCCCATAGATAGGTAATATTAAAAAATAATTTTTAATTTCCAAGGCATTTTTTGATCATTTTTAGTACATTCGTTCATTCATTTCTTAATGGGATATAATGATAATTGTTAATAATTGACAAAATAATGACTGTTAATAATTGACAAAATAATGACACTGACCCTTACGTATTGTTATGAATAGAATTTCAATGAATATTCATTGAAAATTTGGAAAGGATACAAATTTAATGATAAATTTAGTAACCTCTATTACATTATAAAGAGATCAGAAAGTTAGACGTATCTTTAAATATAATTTATTAATTTTATAATTTAACATAGTAGGTAGGTGCTATATCCATATGTTATTAGAGCGATATACCTACATTATAAATACTGTTTTTACAAACATTTTTATTTACTTCATCATTTGTATTATTTTGCTGCGCATAATTTACTAATTATAATGAATTAAAATTACGTTATTGAAAATAAAGAATTTATTTATCAACAACGTATATTTTATGACGCGGTATAGTGTTTGGCGGCCTTTCGAAAATAATCATAAACAATGCAGTTAACTATTTCGTAAAAAATCCCACGATTAGCTACCCAACAATAGGAATACTATAATAAAAAAACCTTGCGAACTGTTTATTACAATATTTTACAGGTTTAACAGGTTTTTTTACTTTTCCAATCTACAGTATCTGAATCTCTATTTTATAGATCTAGCAAGACAAGATTTCGTCACGAAAAACAAGTTTATTTAAAATTCGCATCGATTATATAATATCGAATCCGGTGATGGTAGGTATCAGGCACCTTTTGATAAAAAAAAAACTCGTTGAGATGCGTCACGTCATGTTAAGATATCACATTATCATCACGTTAATAAATTAATTAGGTACAAATAAGGTTACATAAAATATTTTGGTTATTTTTTCTGATCTTGAGTTTCAATATTAATTTTCACGAAAAGACTGAATTGGAAAAATATTAAAACGCAACGTTTCAACAACTAGAAGGAGCTCGATCTCAATAAATAATTGTATGCACTTGTTTGTAAGCTAATGATGTACAATTTACAAACAGAACCACTTCGTGCACAGCGAGCCGTGATTATTTTCCATAAAACCCGCAGTTGGGGATTTATTCGTAAACCTTGGTTTGTGAACACAAACTCCCATCTTATAATTTGCTCGCAACTCTTGTTAAGTATCATTGTTTGAATACCGAGTTAAAAGTGAAAGGTGAACGCAAATTGTATAGGTATACTCTAAGGCTCGGTTGCGCCAGCAGAAGTAAATTTGGTTCGAGTAACATTGACCGGAGTAACTTTTTTTACCCTCAGATCAGAGTAAACTCGATTTCGGGTTGCACAAACAGCTTTTTTACCGCTGTCAAACCAATCATAAGGCTAATAGGGTGCCAAGCGGAATAAACCTCAAATACCGCATTTGTCTATGGAATTTGATTTATTTCAGTTTTTCACCACTGGCAATACGTACTTTTGCGGTTCAAAACCAGTTCAAACAAACCACTTTATTCTATAAAACAAACCAAACAAACGTCAAACCATCGCTAAAATAACGCGAAATTAAAAGATTCATTTTAATATTTACAAATTTCAATACGAGAATGACAGCGACAAAATTCAAATGACAAGTACCTATATGGATAAATGTCACATTTTCAAATCAGCTGTGAGAGGACGGCCATTTTTTTTACCAACGTTTTTACCTTTACCCATCTATCTTGGAGAGTAAAAAAAAGTTACTCAGATGTATGTACTTCGGCGAGTTAAATATTTTTACCATAGATGGCGCAACCAGTTTTAGTAAAAAACGTTACTCAAGTAACTTTTTTACTAAAACTTTACCTTTACTTTAGATGGCGCAACCGGGCCTAAGAGCACAATTACGGTTTGATGTAGGTACTTCGGCGCAGATCGATAAATAGAAAGATTCCAAAGGTTTCGTTGTTTGGTTGACAAAGGAGAATTTTTGTTTGTTGGAGGATTCTAAATAACAGGTGTACGAATGTACCGAGTATGACTGTGTACGAATGTACACACACTGGGCCTTATTCTTAAATAATCAATATTGCTATTTCTGTGTCTTGGCAGTTATTGTACCTATAACATTGTTATGCCGCCAATTTTGACTTTTAAAATCGACAGTTTTGAAATTAATTAATTCAGTCAATCAGAAAGCTCTAAAACATGAGTTATTCACGATTATGAATAATAAGCTTTCTAATTTAATGAATTCATTAATTTCAAACCTTTCAAACTTAAAACTTCAAAATTGGCGGGATTACCTACAATGTTACACAATAACTGCCAAGATACAGAAATAGCAATATTACTTAATACGGCCGAGTGTTTTATTTGGAAAACTGAATTATATTTTAATAAATATCAAGCTTTTAAGTACTCAGCCTACAACTAATGCTTAAAATCCAAGGACAAGCGTGAAAGACGTGCGTAGGACGATTTCTGTCAAAGGATGTATTCAATATGTAATATCTGTGTATACCTATATAAGTATGTAATGCTTTTTTGTATAGGTACTTACTTATATTTGAAAGGAAACTGATATAATAAGTATCAATTTACAATATGAAAATAGGTGATAAGTGATCATTTTACGCTGTAGCTATATTTTTCAAATAGAATAACAAATTATTTATAATGCCACTGATGGTCAGTCATGGATAAGTCACAACTTTTTGAATTTGGGAATGTTAGTTTTCTCAGTAAAAAAAAAATCTATCTGCAGTAGGTACCTATCTGCCTATTCGTTTTCATCAAAGCGCATTTTATGTGTTAGGTACTTAATTAAAATGCGCATATTTCTTGACATATTAATTTCGAGGCTAAGATTCTGTTGGACTGTGGTGCCATAGAAAAAGAATAAATATTTTATTATTTATTTATTAAGAATTAGAATACGTATGAACGTAAGTATATATATTTATTTAAAACGTTAAAAACCATCTTAAGACAGGCTAGAGGCAAGTATTTTTATTTTTACGTACTTTTGGGTAATGTAGTACAGCAGTTCTGATAAATTTCGGATTATACCTATACATTTTCCTTTAGAACAAAAAAGGTCAAATATCCATCTAATTCGTATATCTCAAAAAAATATGCATTCATACAAATTTCTTTATAATAGGTACAGTTGCCGGCAAACTTCTTGAAATTCTTTGGCGTAGTGGGGGAATGCGCAGAAGGCAAAAGGGTCTCGTTCGTGGAATGGTACATGCGCAAACTTCCCCCCACTACTGAAAATATGAGATTGTATTAGGAAACTGATGCGATTTTTATAATTTTGGAGACTTAAAGGAACCTAACTAATTTTCACAAAAAAATATTACGTAGCGATTGCCTTAGAGGACGTGTTAAACACGTTTCACACACCACATCCATACATGGACATAAGACTCTTTAGATTAATGACACAACTGTTACATAATCACACGGCTTACGCGATAAAAATTGCAATTGAATTTTGAGTGTCGATTTAAGAAACTTGTGTACATTCCTTGTATTTGGATAAAAATTACCTAAGCATTGCGAAAAAAAAAACAAATATGACAAATAGCTTTGTAGTCTTAAAAGAAAAGGCGGCAAAACATAAATAAGAAGATACTTACGTAAGAATTTTTGACACAAGCATTCAGATAAATTTGAAATGTGGAAAAATATTGACGTTTCCATGTAGGCACCTCTATTTTTTTAAATAGGGTCAAAATTATTATTTTTTTTAGAGCAAAAAAAAATCATGGCAAAATAAGCTATTGATAGCATCAATCTTAAGGGGTTACGTGTAGTCAGGATTTTAAAAAAATCGAAAAAATTTTTTTGGTATATTCTTACAGCAAAACATTTCAAAATTATTGTGTGAAAATATCAACTCGATCCGGTTATTAGTTTTAAAGATATCCAACGATAACTGTACGGCCCTCTGCTGCCGCCCGTACTAGAGCCGGCCGGACTGACAAACGGAGCGACTGCTATGGAACGCGGTTTTTACCTGATTAATTCTAAGAATAATGTATGAAATTTCTTTTATACTTCTACTTTTAGACATAAGACCCTTTAGGCTAACTGAGATTTGATTTAGTGTTAGTACTTTAGTGGCAGTGAAACCCAGCAGTCGATAAGTAGTTGTGCGTGTATTATAATCATTTTCAAAAATTTATAATGAGACGTCATGAAGGTATGCAAGGAATATTAATGATTGCTAATGCATAGGATTAAATTATGAACCTAATGCACACCGGTATGCTGAAAAACTCGATATAGAGCGCATAAAGATTGCTGACCAACGTGCAAATCAGGTCACTCGAGAAGGCAAAATGAGACGTAGATAAAAAAAATCGACATCATGGAGGCTTACACATCGGCAGAAGATGTATTATATGTACCAGAAATAGACGACTCTACGTAAGTAATTTTTTAAATTGTATTAGTATTAATTATTTATGCATAAAACTTTAAACGCGTTTTTCTCAAAATAACGTTTTCAAAAGCGGTGTCCACGATATTTTAAAAACTACTCGACAGATTTAAATGAAATTTAAACATCATATTATAGTCATTAAAAACTTGTGCTTAATCGAAGGATTTTTTTTTTGACTTAAACTTTTTTTTTATAAATAATAATTGAGTGATTTTTTCCCTCAAAATTCATAATTAAGCTTTCAAACACTGCCATTTTGCTAAATTTGAAAAAAAAAAAAATGCTTCGATTAAGCACAAGATAAACTATTAAACTACTGATTTATTTTTGTTTCATTAAATTTAGATAAACCACTAAGAAGCACTGATGGACACCGCGAGGCACTACTTGCAAAACAGGGGTCAAGAATCGAGATTCTGTCGTGGTCCAGTATTAATAATTTTATTTGAAATTTTCGTTATAATTACTTAAAATATAGTGTAAAACGTTGGTATTATGTATTGAATCAAAACATTAAACAACCGTTCAAAAAAAATTTTTGAAAATGTCTATTTTTTTGCGCCTCTGACTACACGTAACCCCTTAAGCCTGTATGGGAAATAAACGATTTAGGTATTCAACGAAAAATTGTCCTTCATTCAACATATCACAATGCTTCCGATAATAACGTGATGGACAGTCCCGTATTTTAAATACCATTATTATACTTGCACCCACAAGAGTGCCTACAGTATATTATAAATATACCTAAATACAGAAAAATAGACCCTTTTGTGGTGCATGGACAATGTACATGGATGAAAGTTTTATCTCACGTCTCAGAGATTTGTCGGTACCTAAAGGGACTGTATAGGTCTTTTTATATAAGCTTGCAATTGAGTTAGTGTGGGCACAGTGCATAAAACGCGCATTGTTTCGTTGTATTAAGTTTTCGGATACTCCCCTCTCGTACCCGTAACATTAACACATCGAAACAATGCGCGTATACTTACGCACTGTACCCACACTAACTCAATTGCAAGCTTATATGAAAAGACCTTTACCTTGTACAGTCCCTTCGAGTCGAATTTAATTTGAACCCACGCATGACACTAGTGTCAAGTTATGCTTATGATTCAACTGAGCATTTTTACGAATCGTTCTAATGTGTCAAATATTAAAAGCGCGCTACTTACACCGACCATCGGTGGCCTAGTGTGTTAAGAGCTACTAGTAGTTGAGGGACTTATAGTGTGTCCATGATGCCTCGAGTCTTGAGACGTACGAGAATTGCTAAGAAGGTCATTCACTATCAATTAGCTAATTATTTCCATATATATATAAAAATGCTTTAGTATTCAGGCTATGTGTGTACCTATTTATATCGAGCTTGAGTTTCGATCTTAAGAGATTTTTCTATCAACACGCATTCTAACACGGGAGGCTATTGGCTGTAAGTAGGTGGACTTATAATATATGTATATTTTCAAAAACATAAACCGTTTTGCTGAGATCAATGTTCCTTACACTAGCTCTAGCTAATACAATTGATTGTCTAGCTAATATAATTGAGTCACTGATATCAATAGTGGACTACGTTATATAATTCAACTTTTTCAAAAACCAGAGTAAAGCTTTGGGGCTTTGGTGGAATAAATTAGATTAATAGAATACAACGCATATCAATAATAATTGCCACTTATTAAAATTATATAAATTAAACTCCAATATATCGGCAATCTGCGAACATGCATCCAAAGGAAATCTCTGTCACTTCATCAGATTTGACAAGACAAAAATGTTATCAACAGAACCGCACCTTATTCCCAGATTAGAGGGAGTTCACTGAAATATACAAACATCCCAATTTCAATAGAGATGACAGTTACAAACTATCAAGTATTTGGCGCTCTGTTCTTACGACATTGATTCAACTCTTGAGAGATGTCGCGCGTCGCAGTAAAGTCCGCCGACGTAACTAGTACTTTTTGCACACTGACGACCTCTATTGTAGAAGAAGTGAACACTCCACAACAAAGTGCATACAATTTACGCTCCCGAAAGAAGTAATCAGTCCGCCCTCTACCTCCGCGGGTAAAGGATGTCCTCCTGATGAGGTTGAATAAGTTCAACGAAACGTCGAGAATCGTTTCTCGGAAAAACATACGTTTCGTATAAAATATCCGCAACTTTTTCCAGTTAAATAAACTCTCGGTCATTCAGATTCAGTTACAATTCAAGACAGGGATATAACGGGAGGAGTGGTTTTTGTTTAGCGCAGTCTCTAAATAATATTAATGTCTGTATCTGTATAGGCACAATTTGATCCAGGCCAGCGTAGGGTGAGATGTCCGGAAGCTGGAGGGAGGAGGATAGGACTACTACATTATCGTCAGGGTCATAAAGTGTGGTTAAATTTCGCATTCAATATAAAAATATCTATATCGTTGGGCCGAGAATGGATGGCCAGGGAGGAGTGGAATGGTGGCATTGTTTTGCGAAATTACGCAAATGAAGAATGTTAACTATTTTTGAAGATTAGCTCTCCATATTCTCTGTCAAAAATAAAAAATACAAGTGAAAGAATTACTTCGATACGTCAATTAGTTTCCGATTACTCGTACTCGATCGTGTGACAGTGTGACGTCATTTCACAACACTCGCTCAGTCCGCTCGCGCTCTCAGCACGGTGTCGTCTTACGTTTCATTAGAAATTACTAGCGATAATAGAGCGTTGTAAAATGACGTCACATGCGGTCACGTGACTGTTAGCGGGACTCGATATTTATCCTAAGTTTAAATGCCTGTAAAATCAAAACTAATAGGTATTTTTGACTACAACAAAAACTAGTGTATTTGTATACATACAAGATTTACTGTAACAAACTTTCAACGATTTGGCATACCTGTTAACATTCTCAATTCCTAACAAGTTCCGAATTCCTAATTAAGCAAACTGCTAAAGAGTAACAATGCAACGTTTGGTGTAGGATTATATAGACAGATATATAGATAGGGTTGAACATAGGTATTCGAGAAATAATAAAGCAACTGAAGATGACCTCATTATTAGTCGATATTTTATGAAGGCTGGCTCGATATAATTTTTAAATCTGTAGGCTATAAGTTACCGGCCATCCCTCCTTCTGAATGGTAGCCGTTGTATTCCCGTGTGATCTTAACACGAGCAGCCTTATTCCAAGTTTTGAACTGGCGAGGTATGTGCTGTCCAATGTCGTCTTACGTACCCGACGTTTGGACCGCTTGTGTTGACGATCTGTCTCACCCGCGATAAGGTTGCAAAGTTCTCGTATTGGGGCCATTCAAGTATTACGTAAGCAGAATTTTAGTCATTTTTAACCCCACCCCCCCTCACCCTTGTCAGCAAAAGTAAGCGAAGCTCTTCCTCCTCCCTCCTATGCGTAATCATTGGTATACATTTTTATTTAGTATTTATATTTCGTACATGAGTGGGGTTGCCATATTATGTGTTTAATTAAATCAGTATCTACTAAATTTTACAAAAAAAGGGAAATAGATAAATATCAATAGCGCGCACAGTAATTTCCCTACTTCGATTCGTTCTAACGTAACCATAAAACATCGCGTGAGAGCGAGCGAGAAATATCAATTATTTTGAGGAATTCCTAAACGTGCTTTTCGCTTTCGAGTATAGACAAGTAGGGTTGCCACATGTATTCAAATCAGAATATACTAAATTTTGCTGAAAAATCATAAAAAAAAATATTGCTCACGTAATCACCATCCGTACCCCCCCGTCCCCCATGTCATCAAAAATAAGCAAAGCTAAGGTCCCCCCACTGCTGCTTACGTAAAACTTGAATGGCCCCTTTGTGGATGAAAAAATGATGAAAACTCACTCCTTTGCCGTTGCCGCAGTTCACCAGCTGCACAAACTTATCATCGGGCGACACCTTGAAGGATCCCACGGGACTGCTTCCCTGGCGAGCTTGGATCAGGAAGCCGCGGATCTTGTCGCCGGCGCCCTTCCCGGCGATGGTGAGGCGCACCTCGTCACCGGACCGGATGGTCTTCCTGTCCATGGAGAGGGTGTAGGGAGCGACGCTGGTCTGCGCGGAGGTGCCGTGTTGGGGCATCATGTCCACGCAGGCGTCGGTCGGGGCTCCGGCGGAGTAGCCCAGAGCGGGGGCCGCCAGGGCGGCCACGACGAGGAAGCACACTGAGAAGGCCATCCTGAAACGACAACACGACACACATTCCATAAACTTAATGTCAAAGTGGTGAATACCGTGGAATTTTCTGTTTTGTGCTTTCAGAGGTATTGCGCCGTGTTTTACGACCTTTCTGGATTTTGCCCAAGAAGATCACAAAAAAACACAAAACAGAAAATTTTGAATGGCCGTGAAAACCTAAGAGCATTCTATACTGTGGAATAATTGCGAATTTATTTTATTTATTTATTTAAGTCGATATTTCGTATATATATATATATACGCAAAACGCCAATTTCATATGTAAGGACCGTTGGCGTTTTGCCGTACTGGCAAATTTGATCTCAAATATCTTCTCTTTGGTTAGGAATTCCAAATCCAAATTTATACAGCTATTTACTCATGTATTTGTGTTTTGAAAATTATAATTCATTAAATGAAACGGCTCGAAGGATTAATGATGTGTATGGCGACGGTGCCGCAAAAGAAAACACAGTGCGTTTTTGGTTCCAACGTTTTCGTTCTGGAAATTTCGACCTGCAGAACAAGCCCCGTGGACGGCCGGAGACCAAAGTTGATAATGAAGAATTGAAGGCTATTGTGGAAGCGGATCCATCGCAAACCACATCCGAGTTAGCTGCAGGCTGCGGTGTTAGTGATAAAACTATTTTAATCCACTTGAAGCAAATTGGTAAGGTGAAAAAGCTTGAAAGATGGGTACCTCACGAATTGAGTGAAGCAAATCAACAAACGCGCGTTGACTGCTGCGTTGCATTACTCAACCGGCACAATAATGAAGGGATTTTAAATCGAATCATTACCTGTGATGAAAAGTGGATCCTGTACGATAATCGGAAGCGCTCATCGCAATGGCTGAACCCTGCCGAACCAGCCAAACCATGCCCCAAGCGAAAATTGACTCCAAAAAAGTTACTTGTGAGCGTTTGGTGGACTAGTGCTGGTGTCGTTCACTACAGATTTCTTAAATCTGGCCAGACGATTACGGCAGATGTCTATTGTCAGCAACTGCAAACCATGATGAAAAAGCTAGCTGCTAAACAACCGAGGCTGGTTAATCGCTCTAGGCCACTGCTGCTTCATGATAACGCTAGACCACACACTGCACAACAGACGGCTACCAAATTAGAGGAGCTTCAATTGGAATGTCTAAGACATCCACCGTACTCTCCGAACCTTTCCCCAACAGATTACCATTTTTTTCGAAATTTGGATAACTTCTTGCAAAGGAAAAAATTCAACTCCGATGGGGCAGTCCAAACCGCCTTCAAAGATTTTATTGATTCCCGTCCGAATGGTTTTTTAGTAAAGGGATCGATGAACTACCAATGAGATGGCAAAAGTGCATGGATAGAAATGGTACATACTTAGATTAAATAAACATATTATAATAAAAAAAAATCGGCTTTATGTTCCTCCCATACTAAACGCCAATTTCATATTTAAGGACCTAATATATATTATAGATAAAATTATTGAAAAGTATGGAAGATTTTCAAACTTTAAAGTGTAATAACTTTTTAAATACTTACGACCCCCAAATTTTGATTTCAGTTTTGACATCAAGGCACTCAACTACGCTAGGATACTTTTTTTATGAATGTCAGAACGAGGCCATAAAATAAAGTAATACCCTAGCAAATAACTGTACACAGAGAAACACAGCTGGAGTATCCAACATTCCTATTGAAATAACCACAGACCTCGGACAAGTTAAGGAAACAGTGAAAATTAAAAAAACAATAATGAAAGTCGTTGAAAAATTAAACAAATGAAATGCAAAAGTACATATCTGGGTATGGTTAAATAAATAATTAAATCGGCGCCGAAACAATTTTTGCATTATGTATTTGTTTGGCAACCCGTTTATTCAATTTTTTTGTCCTATTACTATCAAAAACCCCGCTTACTCTCTTGTTTAGTATAAAAATATTCTTCGAATATTTATTACTCGGTGAGAGGTTACTTTCATAACACTTTAATAAAACATTGTACGAACGACTAAACAGCTTCCCCTAAATCACGGTGACCAAACATCCAGTCCGTCGAGTCAAACATCCCTCCGAGGGTGCGGGAGGGGGCACGTGGACACCTCCCCGCCGAGCGAATGGTCACATTTGTAATCAATTTAACTGAATACAATATTGTCCGGAGCAGGTACCTAACGCGATGATCCACTGGCAGCTTTGTGTACTTACTAAATGCAGGCCATAATCGAACACGTTTTATCTAAAGAGAATAATCAAATAAATTTGTATTTGCGGACCTGTTTGCTGACGTGTTTGCCGACGTGTTTGCCCGCCGTATTTGGCTGGATGTTTGTATGCTCGCACATTCGGCAGCGGGTCTTAATAAACAGTTCGTTATGAAATTACGCACGAGGCGTGGAGGGGAGGCGGAATTAGGTGGGATCATAATTTTAGATGTAATTAAATACCGGGGTAATGCGGTTATGTGCTCTTGAAGAAGGACAGACACCCGCGTGTATTCATAATTAGGGACTCGTGAAGTGTGCGCTAAATTGTGCTCGCCCTCGCTTCGGGAGGTTTATGAGTCACACGCGAACCAACTTACGCGTGTGACACCGAGCGAGCAACTGAAATTGTTGCTTTTCACTCTTGTCTTCTAATATTTATGCTGCGCGTCGGAGCAAATTATTATTATATCCCATGAAAAATCATGGGTTATCCCAATTATAATAATTTCGTTGTCTGTCTGTCTGTCTGTCCCCGTAACTTCGTGTAACATCCGTAACTTTTTATAATAATTTTTTTCGATTTTTTCTTCTTTTTTTTTCGATTTTTTTTTAGAGTTTATTTTTATTTTTTAAAATAAAACAAATAAATACTTATTACAGCTAGTATAACAATAATTTATTATGACCCGTGCGTGAAATACGAGCCGCGCACTGATTGACATGTCACACTAGGGCGCCCAGGCCTCATTAGCGGCTAGTCATCATCAGTTTTGTTCTAATAATTCGAGCGAGTTACGGACAGACATTTGAAATTAGGATAGTTGATTAATAATTACGACAAGCATTAAGATATCTTAATATTATTTTTTTATGTTTTCACTATACAATGCCTTTGGAACAAAATTGGAATCAATTGAGGTATTGAGCTTCAAAATAAAAAAATATTTTTGAGATTGATTTCGCGCAAGATTGGTTCGAGGCCATGAGGTGAAATTCTAACTGAATAAAATATAATTAAAAAAGTACAATAAACCTGTATCTGATTTCGGGCACGTAATGTAATACAACTCGTATGTTTTATTTGTATTCAAATCAACAGTTGTTATTAAAAATATATTACATGTGCTACTAAAATATAACTTTATTCTTTTGTTATATTCTAAACTCCTAAGAGTTTTGAAATTATTGTATTAACACTTAATTGTACAGAAAGTAAATATTGACCGCCATTTCACAAAATCTTACTGTTCCACGGTCACGGTAAGTGAAGATACAGCGGCGTATTACTTTTATAGGTATTATTAATATTAACTATAGTAGCTATAACCCGTCTTTAATGACGGAACATTGGTTCGCGCCTTTAGAGCATTTTTTTGGAAATCTACGGGGAGGCGGCCGGAGCAACACGCCTTAATCGGTCAGTTCGGTTTGGTGGTCGGGGGTTCAAGCACCATCTCCGGCCGTTTTTTAGCCGTGAATTCGAACGAAATTACAGACGCTACACGAAGTTACGGGTACAGACAGACGAACGGTAGGACAGACAGCGAAATGATTATGTTTTATTACATATTTCGTGGCTGTGGGAGGCAAATGAATTACTTGAAATGTGTTAAAGTTTTATTAATTTAATTAAATTACTGGACATAAATTTAACAGGAGATCAACTCGATTGTCAAGACTGCGATAAAGTATACGTGGGGCAAACGGCGCGTACCATTTCCAAAAGGGTCAACGAGCACAAACGGGCATGCAAACTCGGTCATCCAGAAAAATCAGCACTAGCTGAGCATTTTCTGGATACCGGCCATCATTTTGCATTCGAACCGAAAATCCTTGGAAAGCCTAAGAGTCACCATGCGCGTCTTATCAAGGAAGCACTAGAAATTTACAAGCATCCGATAAACATTAATAGAGATGATGGTCTCAAATTAAAAACATCTTGGTATCCGGCGCTTCAAAGTCATTCTCGTCGCAGACTCCGCAGAGATAGTGATCAGACAACAGATGAATCATACATACAACACAATACAACACATCATGACTTCGGCACGGTATTGCAAGCCGATACTTAACCACAACACCAACATTCAAGACAACACATCAGCCCTGATGATGGACCCTGCAATGGGATCCGAAACGTCGGCCCGAAAGGTCGTAACAACACGGAATAATACCCCAGTAAACACAAACTTGAAG